>CAJRAI020000340.1:0-24207 GCA_907164885.2 Dolomedes plantarius
ATTCCCGTCCCTTCAATATGTCTTACACAAAATTTCATAAATTTCTGAACAATAGTTTCGACTGCAGACAACTTTAAATTAGGGAAGTTAATTTTGGACGCCCTGTATGTATATATATCTATATATATATAGATAGATATATATATATATATTATATATATATATAATATATATATATTATATATATATAATATATATATATATATATAATATATATATGTATATATATATACATACACACACACACATAACTCTCGATGAAGATCATTTCAACTATTGGGTGACTTATAAAAAATCTTTTTCGTGGACATAGGATGGAACCAATATTTTCTCAGTTTGAGGGTGGACATTTTGCCTTCTGCGCAGTTCACCGTTTCAAGGAAGTCTTACTTTGTCACTTTCCACACAGCATTTAATTCCTGCGTAATAAATAATGAAGTATGTTATTTAATTATATTGTCCCGCAGACGTATCAGAGGCACGAATTTTCTTCACAGTCTAAACGATATTTGTATGTGCCAGTAAAAACGTTCATTAATTATATATATTATATATTATATATATACTATATATATATAATATCTATATATCTATATATATAATATATTATATATATATATATAGTATATATATATATATATATATATTATATATATATATATAAACAGTTCCGTGACTGACTGACTACAGATAACCCACAGACAAAACTGCTGGACTGGACCCAAAGGGCTGAAATTTTGCCTGGGGGATTCTTCTTATGGTGTACAGGTGCACTAAGGAAGGACTTTATTAAAAAAATTCTTAGATTTTTTAAATTAAATTTTTAAGCTGTTTTTGTAACATTTTAAAATTTGCATTTTAAATAATATTTGAGGGTTATAAAATTTATATTATGAGAAAGATCGTAAAATTACTTTAAAATGAAATCTTATCAAATCTTTACCTTTATTTTGATTTTTTGGTTAATTTTTAAAGATTAATTTTCAGAATTTAATTTATTTAAATACTGATCACGAGATTTTATTTCTTTTTGTGATACTTTAAATTAATTTTGCGTCACGTGCATAACAACGAAATAAATTGACAAAAGAATATAAAAATACGTTAAAAGATAAAATTTAACCACTAGACTAATTGAGATGGAAGTTTTTTAAGAATTTAATTCAAATTAGTATATTTTATGGATAGGAAATTAAACCTTATATAAAACAGTTCCGTGCAATTTCGCCTTAAAGTTTGCTTTGCCATAACGATAATAAGTCTCAAGGACGAACTTTAAAATACGCTGGCGTAGATTTAAAAGAAAATTATTTTTCCCACGGTCAGTTTTACGTAGCTTGCTCACGCGTTAAGTTCGCGGTAGAGCCTGGTAATATGAGTTTCGCCCAGTGAAGAAGCAGAAAATATTGTTTATAAGTAAATCCTCTAAAAATTTCATTATTCTTTCATTATAATTATCCTAAAATGTACTCCGTAGCGAAGCACGGGTATCCAGCTAGTTCAATCCTATTAACTCGAGTGCAACATTCAAATTTAACTTTTAATAAATATCTGAAATTGAAACAAACGTCTTGCAATATTAAAAGCTTCCTAGAAATTGCAAATACAGATTATCATTTATTTATATATGTATAATAAGAGCTTTTGGTTCACAGACAAATTTTCAGGAGTTTATTTAGGACAGCTTGTGTATTGCATGGAGCCCATGTGGTCTCTCTCGATGTATTGGTTTGAACTTAAATGTTGGTTTATGCTGAAATATTAGTTTCATTTAATCTTTGCTTGATTTTTATAATATAGATTAAAAGGTAACTTTTTTTTACAAATTTATCCCTATCTGCCCATTTGGTAATTATTTGGAGTTCACATTGAATATGAACAAAATGGTAAAAATTTAATTTTAAAACATGATTAAGATTTTTATGCACTTTACTGTCAGTTTTGGTTTTCTTTGGTTAAAATATTATTGGTGAATGATAAAACGAAATTATCCTAAAGTGCCTACATTTTGTTATACTTAAAATATTCTGAATATGTTAATAAAATAAACATAACACGTGACACTAAACTTTTATTGAGCTGTCGACAAAAATATTAGCAATTTTTTTCCTTTTGACTGCTAACGCTGTCTTTTTTGCCGTCTAAATAGAGTTTTGCATAAGATATTTACCCTTGTTGTATCTATACATGGTTAGGAGATAAATACTCATTATGAGAAGTTATAATCTAAATATGATTCAAAAGCAGGAATTTTATCAAACCTATTCAAAGGCATTTACTTCTTTAGTGAGACTATTCGGAACGAGAAAGTATAGGTAAAGTTCCCTGTTGAGTGGTGACAAACCTAATAAAAAAATTTAGTGTCGGCAACTAAGTGTACAAAAGCTTGTTTTGAGTTTAAATCATCAAATTGGTATTTTTTACATAAAATTTCAATAGTCCTGATTTAATTCAAAATATTTATCTTTATTTTGAAACTGAGGAATGTTTTAAACTTTGCAGTATGTGATAATTTGATAAAGAATTGGGTAATTACTTTATTGGCTAGTTTATGAGCCCGAAAAATACCTTAATTTCAGATACAAGGTTATTATTTTATGTATGTTACTATAACAACAAATATTTGAGGCTGTGACAGACTATTTCATATGTACGTGAAAGTAAAATGTGAGTAAAAAAGCGCTGCAGGTTATACGATGTAATAGTTTTTTGCAATTTGTTCATAAATACTGTTGTAGCTGGAAAATTGATATATTTTCCTACATAAATTCAATAGAATGACACTTTGAAAGAGAACAACAATGACAATTTAAATTCATACTGAGGAGCATCTAAAAATATTGATCATGAGTTAGATTTTTACAGATATACTGTCTTGACCGGAAATTCTAAATTTACTTGTATCTACCTTATTTCATTGATTTAATTTGGGAGACTTCGGATTACAAGATAATTTTCCCAGAGATGAAAACCTCTCACACCTGATAATCGTGAAAGTATTTTTGCAAGAAATGCATTTATTTAAAGTAAGGGAAATAAATAATTTTATTAAAATAAATTTTTGAATTTTATGTCTGAAAATAGGTACATAAAAATTAGTTTGAAGTTTGTATTTCAAAGAAAACTCGGAAAAAGTACTCAGTAATGTTAAAAAAGACATAGTGGAAAAATATTTGATCTTGAAAAATATACTACGGCATATATTCTCTGTTTCAACTTACATACGCAGAAATAAAATATGATTAAATTTTTTCACCAGAGAGAAAAACTGTTGGAAGCTAAAACAGAACTTTCTTCGCATTTAATATTTTTGATAAGTAGATGAATTTTGTTTGGTACAACTTATTTTTTGAATATTTCATACTAAAAATATATACTGAACAATGTCAGCGATGAAACAATCCATAAATTCCTGAAACTCAGACATATGGACAATACCATATAAACAATACTTCAATTTTACTTAATGAAAATATATAATTTTATTAACGTTTATAGCTATCAGTCTTAAGTAGTATAAAATGCATGAATTTCTCTCTAATATATTTTTATTTTGCTGCATACATTATTAAGTAGGGCATTTATTTACTATATTGCAATTTATTAATAGAAATTAAATACTTTAAATAAGAAATTTTAAATGCATTATGAGCAATAACTTAATTTTATGTATGTATATATGAACAAAATTCATTTTTCCATATTTTACTAAAAATTAAAACTATATTATTTGATCAAGCCGTTGTTTTTTTTCATTTGCAAGATTTTTCAGATATGCAGTACAGTGGCGCACCCAGGGGGGGGGGCAAAGGTCCCTGCTCCACCCCCAAAGAAATAGCAATTACATTATGAATACTAAATTTCCATTATAATTTATCCGTTCAACACCCCCTCCCCCCCCAAGATTAAATCCTGGGTGCGCCACTGTTGCAGTAGGTAAGAGCTTGTTTAAAATGCCAAAATTTTCATGACAAAAAAGCCCTAAATCTATTGTTTGAAATAGTTTTGATAGAAAAAGCATGAAAATCTGTTTCTAAAGCTTAGAATAGTTATAAATTTAATGTCTCAATAGAGAATTAAAAAAATGTTTTTTTCTGCAAGCATTTTATAAAATTTTATACAACCTTAAACGCTGAAGTCTCACGTTATATACCTATAACCCTGAAGTCATAAAAGACTCGGATGGGAATACGTGGCGTACTTACGGACAGGTATTGGTCGATTAAAGGGCTTGGTCACTGAGATATACTGAGGATGACTTTAATAGATTGCGAAAGATCTTAAAAAAAATTGCACTTCAATATGAGTAAGGGAGTAAAATATACGCGCACATATTTTTTCCCCTGTCAGTTTGGAAGTGTTAAACCTTCACTTATTTGGCATTTAATATTAACTGTCAAGTAATATATGTTCAGAGATATAAATAAAAATTCTAGTAACTAATCACTGTTTCTATGGCTAATAGAGATTTATTCAATCTCCTATAGTACATAGAAGAGCAAAACTTATCATGTATGAGGTTCAAATTAAAACAGTCTAGAAGAAACCTGGGCCTGATCAGTAACTTCCTCTTATGAAGTAAAGGAGCGATGTAGCATGAGAAAGCGTTGGTGTTTCTTTCTGGGGGATGGGAGGATGGAAAGGGTCAGTTCTGTTCCCCTATGCATATATCCTGAAATTAGGAATAAATTATTCAATAAAGAATCTTTAGGGGTATGTTTTCTGGAATTCGTGAAAATGGAATCCACAGAGGAATGTAGGTTTTTGAATTATATAGACTTTTTAAAGATTATTACATAATGAAATATCTAAAAATAAAAGAATGAGAGTGACAAAATCTTGGGGGTAATATGAATGGTCTCGTAATAACTATGAAAAAAGGTTTTAATGCAATCATTTTTGTTAAAAGATTAGGGCAATTTTCAATACATATCCATAATATATCAATGATACTCTGTCTTCTGAATACTGTAGTGAAAAAAACTGAAAATGTAAAGTTCGATTCACCAATTAAAAATTATTTTCTGTAAACTCTAATATTTCTTCTCAAGTACAATCAATTATAAAATTCAGAAACTGAGTAATATGTTCAAATTGATATATATATATATATATATATATATATGGAGAAAGAGGTTTCTTCCATAACATTGCATATGGAGCCTTTAGTCAGTTCTGAACAATTATGGCCGTTTAGTGGGCAGCCGTGAAGTAGGGGTGGCCAGCTAAAGAAGTTTCACTTGTATATTTATACAATTTGTTAGGTATAAAGATAGCCTTATCATAGTTCTAACAATGTAAAATGCTATAAATTTTAAGATTGCATACATATAATTTATGAGGTTTATGGATCCATTAAAATTGTTCTTATGATATAAATGGCTTTAAATATTTCAAATTACATATTTATATATAATAATCAATAGCAATTTAATGTATAATATATACTAGAGAGTGAAAGGAAACTCTCTATAGAAAATTCTCTATTATCGCTTCCAAAGCACAAAAATGTAGTTTTATATAGATAGTAGGCATTTTAATTAATTTAAAAAATTTTGTCCTTAAATAGGAACGAACTTGTATGTCACAGGCAGAGATTCCATGCATAATAGTACTAAATTATCAATATTTAAGCTGTAAATGTTAAAGTTTTAAAAGTTAAGTCTCAATTATATAAATTTTAGCATGCGTTTCTATGGGTAATTCAGCGCATATTTAATTTTACACTCTCTTTATTAATAAGAATTTCAAACTGTTTTAAATCTACTTTTGCAATCTTATTGAAATTATTAATGAAATGGTATATCAAAATATATGTTTTTATACAAATATCTAATATAAATTTTCTACAACATAATTTTAATTTTGCAGTATTTTCAGCACAATTTAATCTACTAATACGTTGGAGTTAAAAAATACAATATGTTTAGTCTGAAGAGAAATTCCGTTAAATATCTTTATAAGTTAATAAGATGAATAATTAAAAAACATTATTAAACTTCGGATTCTTTAGCTAGTTAAGTTACAAAACGTTCGATTAAGGTAATTCGAATCGGTTTTTACGGAGGATAATTTTGATAAAATTTGTAGAATGATTATAATTCAGTTATAAATTAAAAACACGGAAGAAATAGAATCATTCTTCAGCATTACAGTAAGATGAAATATTCATACTTACTAATATCTAATACTCCTTTACTGTGAAAATGCTCTTAAAGTTTCTCATACGTGCATTCTCAAATTGTGTATAAAATGCTTTCATGTATCATTAAAATTTCACATATTTTGCGCATATCCTCAAATTTTAATTACTTTACTTTCTCATTGTTAACTGATACCACTTATTCATATTAATATTTTTCTTCGTTTAAGTTGGATTATTCCATTAAAGGAAGTTTGGAATTTACCTTATGTCCTATTTACTGAAATTTTGTTTGCCAATGGGGCAGTTGTCAATGATGACATTGCACTTTACTCGCGAGAATCATTAGTTGCTTTTCATGGTGGCTCCGTATAGATGAATCAACATTTTCCTCTCACCTCAGTTTTGAACGCCACCTCAGTTTTGAACGATACCCCCAGGGAGGACATCTGGAGGTCTCTCCCATCCAATGACTTCAGGATTTTCCGGTCTACGGATTTAACATACCCCTATCTTGCCTGGACACGAAAATACCTAAAGACTTTGGAAGACTTCTTTTAAGATAGAAGATTGTGATAAATTTCATTCCAAGATATGAAGTAAAGATGTGCAGCTGGATACGTATACACTGTGGAGCTTGAAAAATGCTATATCTGGCAATGTAGTCATCGTATAAACATTTTCCTCTGTTATTTTATTCTAAACATTGAGTAATATTTTTTAAGCCAAGGAAAAAAAAATTTTGCTTACTGAAACTTTTCCGTCCCAGATTCCCTTAAGAACACATCTTTCTTCTCAGAAAATCGTCAATGGAGCGTTCTAACACTAGCTCTCTATGAATAGGTCCATCGTAAGATATATATTTTTACGTTAGATATTCTGCAAAGATAGATATTCTGCGTCCCCTTTTATATCCAAGACTCTCACTAGACTAATCTGCCATACGACGTCTAGCAGTCTAGTAAAGTCTAGCATGTAATGAGGTAACCGAAACGTCTTCAGATTTCAGCGATAGTCTCTTATGTAAGTGTTGTACAGACAACAAGTAGGTGCCAGTTATGACATCCATAATAATAACTGGCCAGTGATAATTTCGCCAGACATAACCATTGTGGGCAAGGGAGAATCATCTATTTCTACTTCATTGAGGGATTTCTGTAGCTTGTCCTTCAGATAAGGGAAGAGATCTCATTCCTTGGTAAACCACCTGGAAATCTGCCTTGCTGATGGACTAAACATGCTCAACTTCTTCCTCGAACTTTTTAAAATTCAAACGCGGAAAGTATTTGTAGGAATCGGTCAGAAAGAAACCTAATATTTAGATTTCACAATATTTCAATAAATACTTTTGTTCAAAAATTCTGCATAAGTAGGAGACTATTTAGAAATGTAATTTCTACGTGGGAAAGTCTGACCAAAATATTCCTTTTTTTTTTGTTAAGCCGTTACCACCTCTCTTGAAAAGAAAAGACAAAACCTTTGTGCTCGAGGAATAAACAGGAAATCCAACGTAAATAAAGCACAAACAGCAGTAAAGGGCAATTTTAGTTTTCGGCTTTTTGAGCTGCCACTAAGTTCTTTGCACTGATAAAGAAGCTCCTTTGCAGCTTCGAAACGGCCGTATGGAAAATTGCACCTTACTGCTATTTCTGCTTTATTACGTTGGATTTCCTGTTTACACATCTCTTGAGCTTACTGAACTAACATAGTATCCCATGAATCTGGGAGCACTTGCCATTCTTCTACGGACAATAAGCTTCATCATTGGAGAAATATTAATGGTAATTTCGATTCTTTCATCAGGCATTACATTGCTTTGTCTCTTATTTTACAACAAAAATTATTTTGGCTTACGCCCAGAAGTCAGTCTTAATCTTGAATTATTGATGCATAGTACTCAAAATTCGCTTTTTAGTTAAGCAACGAGATCAGTTTTTATTAATCTTTATTCTCTGGTAATTTTCGTGCTAACTACTCTTATTCCCTAATCTTTAAATTTTTAACTGATTAAAAAAGTAAATGTTCTTGTTGTGTAACACTACCAATTTTTAATGACATAGTAACGGTATTTTCATTCCTGCCGCACTTACAAATTTGATTAGACGTAATATTACTTTACTTTTTTTTAACGAAATCTTTTTTTTTGGGGGGGGTGGGGGGGGGTGGGAGGGTCCTAAAACAGGATGTTAACCTTAACCTAGATTAGAGGAGGATAACTTGAAATGCAGTTTGTGTTTGCGACCAATGTGCACATTTTATTTTTATTCATTACCACTTTTTGTTACAGTTATTATTTTAACGATATCCTATTTAATGATGCTTTTTTTCAGATTTTCCTAATGAAGCTAGATCACATAAGGAATGCGAGAAAAGGAAGAGAAGAAGGTTAGTCTAGACTTAGGGAATCTTGAGATTTTCCGCAGAGTAGTACGATAGGTATATGCAGCCGAGAACGTAAAAAAGGGTGAAAAGGAAGTAAGTTTATTCATTGAAGAATTAATTCATCATTTAGTGAGATAAACCTTTTCATTTTCTCACTATTTTTTTGTATGAGGTACAACAAGCATGAGAGAAAGAAAATAATTTAGTCATCATTAAGAAATATTTGGAGTTTTCTCAGTAACAGAGTATTTATCCTCATATGAGAACGTACATATGTTGTTGAAAATAAAAGGATAAGTTGATTCACTGATGAAATACTGAATTTGTGCTTTTCAGCAGTAAGATATATTGAAAAAGTGTAAATTTGCGCGCAAATCATGCTATGATTAAGTAAAATTGTAACTTAGGGGAGAAATTTAGATGTAATATCACGTATATAGTACGTGATAGCAGACGTATAGCAGACAATTATTTATCTCAGAACCAGCACAGTAGAAATCATGATGTTAAATTTGTTTACATCTTTTCTATTTTATTTACTACTTGCATTTTCCTATAATGTTGATTATTGCTTTCGATCAATCCTCAAACCTAAATATGAACATTATAGTATATAATATTCATTGTGTACTTTTTATATATGATTTAATGGGGTGTTAATAAATATGCTTGAATAAAACTGTAATGTTCATAAGTATTGTGCGGCATTTATTAAAGTCCTGTTTACATCCACCGTTACAAGTTTGCATTTATATTAGACGTCAATAATGGTTTTGAAAACCGTGAAAACTGTGGAGGTCTCCAATGAAACTGTATATAATATAAATTTAGTTCCAGTTCATATTAAATTTTACAAGAACATTAAGCGAGTACAACTTTTTAAAATTGAATTAAATGCAATTTTATGGTCCATCAAAAGTTCCTCGCCGATATTGCTTGTAATTAAATAATAAGGTGTTTGAGAAAAACGGTAAATTATTAAGAAATTTAAAATCTCAGAATAAAGCACACTGACATCTAGTTTTGAGTAAATAGATGTGGCTCAAGGCGCGAAGTTCTAATCATTAGAGAAGATTGTCTCCGACGACAAATTACAAATGCAAAATCATGTTTGTCCAAACAGACAACAGCATCTAATCTCAGCGATCTGCAACCAAAGGATTATATCTGATATTCCGAAAGGTGTAACTGTGTCCTACAGATCTAGAACAAGAGTTATTAAGAATTTTCTACATAAATACAATAAATTTTAACATTGATTGTATAGCAATAATGAAATTAAGTAAAATTAGTTCATGCAAAATTTTACAATGATTTATAAATACTGTAGAGGATTAATGATGAACAATGTTATCTATATCTTTTGAAACATGTTTAAAATTTGCTGAAATTTTCAGGCCTGAAATGTCGCTTTTGATTTCATATACCATAAATTTTCTTTTATTCAGTATACAAAATAAAAAAATAAATTGTGAAGAAAGTAAAAAAAAAAAAAAAAGTTAAATTGGAATAAAATATTCCTCGATGTTTTATATTTTAAGAAAATATTTCGATTAATTTCAAGACTGCCTTAAAAGTTTCCCATAAATTTTTAATTTCTGGCTACTCCCTTACAGAACTAAAAGAAATATATACCTGCTAAAGAAAAAAAAAATATTCAACAATATAAAATGTTGGCCACCTAAGTAAATGGAATTTAAATATACACTTAAAATTCAGTAGTTTCAATAAAGCTCAATAGTTTAGGGAAATGAGAATTCCTGTAAATTTTGATCGTAACCATTTTTAGTAGTAAGCGAAAAGGGTATATACGAAGAACATGATATGGTTTCTCGCCAGCTGTTTTTGCGCAAAGTATTTGGCTTGTTTTGTGGGTTTGCCAGAAAGAGAAGTGTTAATTTACACTACATTGTTCTTCAATTTGTAGTGTCACATTGGCGCCATATCGCTACAGGTTGGCGACCGTATCATGTTCTTCATATTAGAGGTTTATTTAATTTGTCATCTCTAATGAACATGGCCACATAAGCAACATCTCAATCACATTTTAATATACACTCATGGACAAAAAATTAGCGCACCAAGAAATAATTGCGGGATCGTAACGAAACTTGCAATGAAAGTACATGTCGAAGAGATATGCAAATGATTAGAAATGCAGCGTGATTGCGCATTACGTATATGCCGGTAGAGGGAGTTGAACATCGTTCTCTGTGGAGTATAAAACAGGTAACCAAAGCTTGTTTGAGTGTGCTGAATCATTTACAAAGGAAGAGCTGAGATAGACAGGCCATTACGCCGTGTTCGAAGACAATATAAGCAGTTGTCGCAGTTTGAGAGGGGAGAATCGTCGGGATGATGGAAGCTGGGTGGTCAGCTAGGCGAGTAGCTCGTCAATTAGGCCGCTCTGATTGTGTTGTGAGGAGGTGTTGGGACCAGTGGACCCGAGAGATGTCATGTACACGAAGACAGGCTCAGGACGCCCTCGACAGAACAGTCGTCGAGAAGACTGCCACATCGTAAGAAATGCACGCGTACAGCCAACTGCTTCATCGGCCGCCATCCAGGCACAGGTAGCACCTTCACTAGGGGCCTCTGTGTCTTCTCGAACCATACGAAGGCGCCTGGCTGAAGGACAGTTGGTATCGCTGCGCCCATTACGTGTGCTGCCCTTGACGCCCACCCATCGACGCCTCCGTTTGGAGTTTTGCCGCGCACGAGGAAACTGGACTGCAGCGGAATGGAACCAGGTCGTCTTTAGCGACGAATACAGATTCAATCTCGGCAGTGATGACAATCGTGTTCGTGTGTGGAGAGCCCGTGGTGAACGCTTCCATCCTGCCTTTGATGTACAGCGACACATCGCTCCACAGCTGGTGTGATGGTATGGGGTGCCATTGCCTACAATACACGGTAACCCCTAGTATTGTTCCGTGGCACCATGACAGCCCAGCGGTATGTTCATGAAATCCTGCAACCACATGGTTGCCACTCATGCAACGGATCCCAGGAGCCATTTTTCACAAGACAATGCTCGGCCTCATACGGCAAGGTGTCACAAGACTGTCTCCGCACTGTTACTAACCTTCCTTGGCCTGCCCGATCCCCAGATTTGTCTCCAATCGAGCATATCTGGAATCAATTTTGGGACGACGAGTTGGGCATCCCACGAGTTTGAACGAACTAGAGGCAAGGTTACAGGCACAATATGGAACGAAATGTCTCAAGACATCATACAGAGCTTGTATGACTCAATGCCCGATCGTATCGCATCGTGGCATTCGCGCTAGAGGGGGTCCAACGGAGTATTAACTCCTCCGTTCTTTGCCTTTTTCTCTGAGATAAATTATCCTTTTTCTTTGATTTTCTTATCATTTACTTATATCAAAGTAGTCATTACGTATGTAAACTTTCGTTTCATTTTGACGACTCCTTCTTGGTGCGCTAAATTTTTTGTCCATGAGTATTATGTTAAAGTCATAGCCAGGTGATGGCCTGAAGGGCTAGGGCACTGGCTTGTGGTCCAGATCCTGTGGGTTCCAGTCCCACTGTTGGCATAGATGTTTGTAGCCGTTCGGAATCGGCTTTAAACTGTAGGTCCCGTTCTAAATAGCCCTTATGTAGCGAAACGTTGACTGTAGAGCTCCAAACCAAACCAAACGATCGTATTTTAGATCCGGTATACCGAAAATAAAATTTTTGTCGTTTAAACTATAATAAGCAGATTGGATATAAAATTTCATTTAACCTAGAAAATATCTATTGTTTAATCTATTCTTTAATTTATTAATCTAAAATTTATCTCACCATTCAAGTTTTTAATTTTTCATGATATTATATATTATGTGCTTAGAAATGCTAAAATACTTTAAGCAAAGAAGAAGGAGTTTTTTAATATACTTTTTAAGTCCTTCTTCGCATTGTTCCCATTATTTATGCAATTTTCTCTGATTCGTTTTAAATAAATGTGCAGTAGCTTAAATTTTCATCTGTATATTGAATATGAGAGGACACCTATGGTTTAAGAATGTTACAAATAAATTAATTTTCCGATTCATATTTAACATATTTTTCAGTTTCTTAGTCCTAAATATCTTGCATGCTGTTTTATAATTATAAAACCATTTCATTTAAAAATTAGAAATTTTGTCGTTGCAGACAGTCTACGTTCTACATTAGGATGCAAATATTAATTCAATGTTTTTAATATTTTATATAAAGGTGGGATTCTGAGTATAAAATAGTTTATTAACTGGGTTTTTCAAACATCTAAATTAAATAAAATAACCTTTATTAAATTATATATGCTAATAAATTTATATTTTATTTTTTGAATTAGTCAATATTCTCTTATTACACAGTAATTATTCTTGCATTATTTTTGGCTTCATTGTTAGAAACTTTCAATTTTATAAAATTTCAACAAGTAAATTGAATGATGATGAAAAATAAAAACAAAATAATTTTTTTTTTAACATTTAAATGTAATTTTGCCTTTTCTATCGCCTGTTAAGGTTCATAAACTTTATTTGATGCAAACAATGCATGAGGTTTTATAAGTAATTAACATTTATACTCCAAAATTAATTCACCAGTAAAAGTTTGAAAATCTAAAAAATGGATTAATAGGAACTAGATTTCTGGCAAATTAAAATTTTCTCGAATATGTTTTACTTTTTCCTAAAAGTTTATATTGTAACTGCTAAAAAATTCAAAAATTCTCCTTATTTTCAAGGAAATTATTTTTTAAATATAACATATATATTCTTTTTTAATCTCTAAATGTTTCAATTATGTACAAGATTGTCACTAAAATCATCCTCCTCTAATTTGCAATCCAAGCATTAAATTCATATTTAGGATTAAAAAGCTACGTAAATACACAACCAGTGGAGTTCTTACAACGATGTATTTTCTTCTTTTTTTTTCGAATATATATAGAATTCTTTGTAAAATGCTTCAAGCGCACTACAAAACTAAAATTTTAAGAAATTCGAAACTGATATTATGTCAGTTGTTAAAATGAATTTTTAATAATATCGTTCTTTGATTAAAATTTGCGATATCAGCATGTCAATAACACTCATATTTTTTAAGTTATAAAGATTTGAACTGCAAAATCGTAAGCAACAATAACTAAAACTTATTAAAAAATTTATAAAAATAAAACCATCTTATATCTGAGTACTAACTTTTTTAAACCAAGAAATGTTGTCTCTTTCCTGTTAAATTTTCTATTAAATAAACACGTAACAAAGTTTTATTTTTTTATGCAAATTATATTAATAATATTCAGAGGTATACATACTATCCGAAAGTTAAACAAAATTTTAAAAAGAAGTCATGATTGGACGAATAAATTTATATACCGAAACTTTGATATATTAAATAAACTATTTTTCCAACGGGGCAGATGCATTGTTTTTCGACTTTCGCAGCGAGATTTGTTGGTGTTTTTTAATGAGATTACCGCATAGGTAAACCAACACTTTCACTTGGTGCAATCTCAGTTTTGACCGAAAACTCCCAGAAGTGACATTTGGTGTTTTCTTACTATCCTCCCATCCATATAGTACATGGGACTTTCCGACTTATAGATTTAACATGTTCATACCCAGCGGAGACACGCAAACAATCAGTGTCGCTTGATGAGTTTCAAATCGTACCCTTAATGCCCCATACCAACGCCTAAACCACTTGACTGCCCTAGTCCCCCACAAAACTTGATTTTGATTTCTCTTATGGTAATATTCAAATAAATTGAAATGACTTTTATAAAAATCATGGAAATATTAATTACAACTAATTTAAAATATTAAAATAACATGTTTTCATCTTTCGGTCCCGATCGGTTTTTGTAAATAAAGAATCCGTAAACTTTTCAAAAAGCTGAGTATTCGTTCAAAAGAAGCAATGAGAAAAGAAGTCCCCTTGTTGTCTCTTGACATACATTATGGACTGTAATAATTTTAATTTTTTTTTGCCAGAATTAATATTTTATCAGTTTACCTTTAACTACTTTAAACTGACCAATGCTGTACGTGTTTGCTATTGTTTCTTAGAAACGCTTGTTTTCAAACATGACAGTTGGAGAATTGCATGAAATAAAATATCGTTATCTTCGAGAATTCAGGTGTTAATGTGCCGAAAACTGAAAACTTTTTTAAAATTTACCTTTTTATAAATAGGATATTCTGTGAATTTGCAGAAGTTTAATTTCTCAAAAAGTCCTAAGTAATTCACTCTTCATGTTTATAATTAAAATAATTTGTTGTAGTTTTCAACTGATTTATATTTATTAATTTTTGTTAAAAGGGATGCTAATTCTTTTTTTTTTCATATAGTTCGTATGATTTACTGCAGTTTTGTAGCATATATATATAATTTTAAAAATGTGCTCAACTTAAAAAATTTTTAAAAAATGAATAACAGAATTTTTTTTTTCAAACACAAGTATCTTTATTTTCCAAAGGAAAATACTTATTTTTTTTTAGAATTAAGAAAAATAGATCGTATAATATTTAAGAATGGTTGCCTGAATACTTTAAACTACACATTATATTTGAGAAAGTTTACTTGATATAATAGGAAAATATATTTCGGATATATTATAGAAATGTATACAATGTGAAAAAGGTCATTGTTTTTGTTTGTTGTCGTGTCTGCGGATAGAAGCACTATCCGCATAAGAGGGGGTGTCATTGCCTTAAGAGAGGTTGGACTTCTATACGTCACATCCCAGTCCGGTGTACATATGAATACAAGGAAATAGAAACATAAATCACACAAACACAGAAGATTTTTTTATTAACAAACGGTGACACGGGCGATGGACTATGGGTTGCAGCTCCCTTTTCTAGATGGGGCTCCTATTGCAGGCGGAAGACTGACGAACTCCCCAGAATACAACCAAGTTTTATGCGGTAATGGAACCCCCGGCTTCACAGGCTGATGCCTTAACCACTTAGCCACTGAGCGACGAAAAGGTCATTAAAAATAATATTTTAATATTTAGAGGGAAGTAGAATTTTTTCAAATTCTATAGATTGTTAACTTTCCATTTCGTTCCGTTCTTGTTAGATATTTTTCCTATTTTCTAGCATTGTTGTAAAAAACAATTGTAGTAATTCCAGAAAATCAATTAACAGTGTTAAGAAAGTTTCAGTTAGGTAGCGCTACTGTGCTCAAATAATTATAGACGTCATTTGGTGGTTCTGCTTGACTGAGATAATCTCGTACCCTCTCTACCTCAAATATATTATGTTTAGATTATGATTCGAACTAGATAGAATAAGATTTTGATACGGGACGATAGGTTCTATTTCGAACGAACTTTATGCTCGTATTTTTGATTGGGTTTTTAACCCTTATATTCGCCATTTATTTTGTGTGTTATTAAAATTTTTTGTAATGTTTAGCCGTGCATCTGATTATTTGATTATTCTCTGAATTTACCACTTAACCACATTTGATTTTGCATCAACAGTACTGAAATAAAACCAAAGCAAAACGTCACTTTTACCTTATACTAATTTGAAGAACCTCGGATTTAAGACTAATAAGTGAAACAGTGAGAAACATGTAAAAGATTTCATATAATTCGAATTTTGACAAAATCATTTTAATGTAGGATTACGTTCTTCCATAATGGTCCTTCGGAAAGCAAAATTTATGACGCTAAAACCGTCGTCGCGAGTTATAAATCAAGAGTGGCAGAGTAGACATATGTAACTTATTTTTCTTACCATCGACCTATTCTGCATAGGGTTATCACTCATCCATCTCTCCGCATGTAGGAATTTTATTGTAAAAAAAAGACGTAAGCAACGGTAAGTAATCCTACGTTAATAACCCGCGGTAGTTTCGTTAGAAGAGACTACCTGAAAACTTTTTTTTTACGATGGCTTCTTACTGTATAACTTCATTGCTAAATCATATGTTTATACCCCAGTCTTTTGTATAAATTTAAAGAAGCTACATACCTTTTTAATAACTGTAATTTTAATATATTTGAATAGCAATGGAAGTAAATGATTTGCATTCGACATAGTATTCCTCTTTTTCAGTCAATATAGCCACGATTTCAAAAACAATTCAAGGACAATTTCAAAAGATCTATATTACTTAAAACTTATAGGTTTCTTTTCATTCTGCGTACAAAACCTTAATAAAAATGTGCAAAATACTTTTAAACTACTCCTAATATATGCATATGACAAATACTATTAAGCAAATCTATACTAATATATAAAGAGAGAGGGGATTTTGTACGTGGAAGGTAATCTTCAGAACCACTGTACCTATTTGAAAAATTCTTTCACTGTTTGAAAGGTACATTATTCCAGATGGTCATAGGCTATATATTATGTATATCTGATCAGTAGAAATAAAGTTAGGAGCTTAATCTTAACAATCTCCATTGTTTCCGCTACTGTCTTCTACCGCTTTTTGTACCGAAGGTTTCAATGATCCTTATCGTGGTGCTATCGCGGTGGGCTTCTGTTCTGACGGTAGCGGTTCGAACCTAGCCGTTCTCCGGCACGCCTTTTACTTTTAAAAATTTTATTTTAATTATTGACTATCATAAAATTAATTTAATGTATTATTTAGGTTATTATTAAGGTAATAAAACATTTACAATTTATTGGCTATCAACTGGAAATTTATTGGTAAAATATTTTGTTCAACCCGGACAAAGTCGGGACGGGCCGCTAGTAAATAATAAACTTGCAATGGAGCACGGAGCATTTCACCTCAGATGCTCAACTGCACGATTACAATGCTTTATTTATTGAAATTTTCATCAAATTTATACCCCAGTATTTGTATAAATTTTAAAGAAGCTACATTCCTTTTTAATAACGGTTATTTTAATATATTTGAATATCAATGGAAGTAAATAACTTGCATCGACATAGTATTGCTCCATTTCAGTCAATATAGCCACGATTACTCCTTTGGGCAATTTCAAAGGATCTATTTTGCTTAAAATTTATAGGTTTCTTTTCATTCTGCGTACAAAACCTTAACAAAAATGTACAAAATACTTTTAAACTACTCCTATTGTATGCGTATGACAAATACTATTAAACAAACAAATATTAAACTTGCAATGGAGTATGGAGCATTTTCAACTCAGATGCTCAACTACACGATTACAATGCTTTATTATTGAAATTTTCGTCAAATTTATTGTTAATCACTCCCACGATAACTGCTTTAAATAGTTTCGTATCATCTGCGTTTCTTATCGGCGCATTCGCTTGTCAATTACCCGCCATAGAATTCGCGCAATTTACTTGTCAAATATCGGAAGTATGATTCATACGAGCGAGGCATTATTCATTTATAAATTAACTCCCTTGTTTAGAAAATCGCCCGATGCGTACCACTAAGTTCCATATCACTGTTTAATTAACCCTAGGGGCTGATTAAAGCCGAAACTGGCATTCTTTTTCATTAACCATCTTGTCCCCTATCGGTGCAGCTTCGCGAGGCACCAGAAAAAAAATCTTTTATTCCCATATCTGCCGGTATTCCTTTTGTTGAAGGCCGAAGCATGCCCAAAGGCGGGCCCTATCTTCCGTCCGTTCTCCCAGCATCCGGATAGAAACCTAGGCTCTTCCCCATCTTCCCCGAGCACAATAAGGCGTAACCCTTTTGTGCCACAGTCACCTGCTCCCACGATATCTAAGGGCGGAGGGGGGACTCTCGTCACGCAACAACCCCCCCCCCTTACGCCACTGGCACGGAGCCAAACTCCTTCGCTGTTAGTGGCGACGCCTTTAACGATGGACAAAAAGGAAAAGGGGTTGCGTTGTTTGCGTAGTACAGATATTACGCCTCATTATGCACGTGGTAGAAGGGAGATTGCAGAGAAGCTCTCTTTCTCTACGTCTGGGCCGCTTCTTCTTTTTTTTTCTTTTTTCTTATTCTTTACTATTATTATTCAGTCTCTATTTTTCGCCGGTATTTATTTATTTGCTGGATGTTGTCTTGCCTCTTTGGTATCTCTTTGAGCATAACTGGGAAATTCGCAAACACGAGAAAGGTTTTTATTTATTTATTCTTTGTATTTACTTTTATTCTTGCCTTATTTATTATTTCTTCTTCTTTAAATTTGCGCGTTTTTGCTCTTTTGTATTACTCGTTTTTCGTCGAATGTTCGAACGAAGAGTTCTTTTGACTGTGAATCACTACCAGCTATTTGAAAGGACTTGAAAAATTTTTACTCTTAACGGGATGTTTTAAAGACTGATATACTTTGGGGATATTTTTAAAAGCGGTAAATGAAATAAAAGAAAAGATTTAAAAAAAAATGAAATGAAAGAGAACTGTATGTAAAATAAGTGTAAGGGTATTTTCTTCGTTCTTGTTTTAATTTATTTTTGGAGATAAAATGCAATACAATGCAGTTTATCTCACATTAGTCTCGTTGCTTGGAACTAGTTTATTTTTTTTTGTTTGTTTCTTTTGAAAGGGAGTTAGGTGTTAATTTAATAAAAGTTTTTTTAGTGTATTTGAGGCTGTTGGAGCTCTTTGTCAAGTGATATCTTAATCACAAACAGTTTGATTGGGTCGAGAATGAGTAATTTGTCAAAGTTTGATCCTTTCCCTCAGAAGCTGTAAGCTTTCAATTAGTTTTCGTCTATTCTATTTTTTCCTTTTTTCCTTTAAAACTCATTTCAAACTATGTTGCTGTTGTTGCTTATGCCACTTGACGGGTAGCAACATCAGATGAAGTCCCGAAGACTATGGGCGATGAAGGGGCGGCTCCTGTTTTGACTGGAACCACAAGAGTCGGAGTCAGACTTGGCCAAAGGACCAGTCCCGAAATTTTGAACCGAATCAAGTGACGAGACCAGAACACTTGACCTCGCACCTCCAGAGGTAATTTTGAGAGCTTGGAGAATATTGCAGTCCCGACAGATTTTACGTCATTAGGGTACACGGCAATGGATTTGTCAGCGACGAGCATCGAACCAGTGACTTTCAGATCACTCTTGCCAACTGGGCCATGGTGTCCCTTCACTTCAAATTATTAACTATTATACTTTAATTAATTTTCCCTCACTCATGATTCAAGAAAAGATTATATGTACGTTAACAGTTATTCTAAACGCTAATTCTTCATAGTCAAGTAATTTTTTCCATGATTTTTCAAAGCAAATATTGACTGGTATTCCACGTACTATTTCCAACTGATATAGGATTGCTAAAAGGGATCTATGTAGAGTTATGGTGATAGATTAAAATCTAAATACCCAAAATACTCGTGGAAATGAATAAATCTCAAGTTGTAAACAGATTAACAGTCCATTCACAAAGATTCCAACTAAAAATTCACAGATTTGTCCTGTAAGAAAGTCGTAACCGGTAACAACAAGTACCCATTAATATTAAGGATTTAAGAAGCATTTATATCTTGTTTAAAAAGTTTTGGAAGTGAAATTTTTATTGATTTTATTATTGATTTTTTTTCCTCAAACTAGGCTTTATATAAAAATCACTATAAAAATCATTACTAAAGTTGTTTAGTTTTGATTTTCTTTATTAAAAACTGCTTAAATTTTGTTTAAGTGTTTATATAGATGCTGAAACAAAAGCATTATTTGTAAAATATTGTCATATTTTTATATAAAAATATTTCAAAATAGATTGTTTTCAGGAATCATAAAAATTTAGTTATTTTTAAAGGGCGGAAAAAAATTCCATTGAGAGTGTTTTCGTGTGTTTTCGGGACTGATTAGAATATAGTTCAATCTAAAGGACAAAAATTTATTCCATTCAGAATTCCTTTCTATTTAACATTTTCAATCAGGATTGATAAGAATTTAGTTTTCTTTATAGGGATACACTTAATTTCTTCAGATTTTTTTTTTAAGATTTTGTTTTCAGGATTGATAAAAATTTAGTTCTCTTTCAAGAGCAAAAACTCATTCCAATGAGAGCTATTCTAAAAAAGGGAAATTTCAGAATTGATAAGAATTTGTGTTTTTTTTAAAGCAAAAACACATTCCATTCAGAATTTTGTTTTAATATTTTGCTTTCAGGATTGATAATAATTTTGTTCCATTTAAAGGGGAAAAAACTCATTCCATTCCGAATTTTTTTTTCTTAATATATAATTTTCAAGATTAATAAGAATTTTATTTGCTTTAAAAAGCAAAAGCACATTACATTCAGAATTTCTTTTCAATATGTTGTTTTCGGGATTCATAAGAATTTAGATTACTTTAAAGGGCAAAATTTCCTTCCATTAGGAATTTTTTTAATGTTTTGTTTTCAGTATTGATAAGAATTGAGTTCTTTTTAAAAGGCAAAATTTCATTCCATTCTTAACTTCAGGAATAAATTCACTTACAAATTTTTCACCTAAATCGAAAATTCTGATAACAGTTTGATAAAAGTAGAGCCGAATACCTATGTACAATATTTTATTCATATAACTCATAAGAAATGTTAGGTTTATCCTTTTAAGGAGGGTCAATCGGGAAAAGTTCCTTTTCGAGATAAATGATATAATATGCAGATGTACAGCAGACAACTCATAAATAGACTCCATAAACATGTTGCATATGGCATTGTGATCATCGTAGAAATGGGGCTTTGTGTTATTAGAATCTAAATGCTGAACAATACGCTTTAGAAGGGAGAATTAAGGAAAAATTATCTGAGAATTTAGAGTCTCTAAACCCTGTACAAGTCTCTCTCTCTCTCTCTCTCTCTCTCTCTCTCTCTCTATATATATATATATATATATATATATAATATATATATATGTGTGTGTGTGTGTGGGTGTGTGACGTTTGGTTCTTTTGTATTATAGACTTCAGGTGTTGAACAACATAAACATTTATTGAGAATTAGAAAACGAAATATTTATCACAAGAGACTGAGATGCCCTACTCGACGATCTCAGGAGATGCCCTACTCGGCGATCTCAGCGAAGTAAAATTGAACATAACTGGTTCCTTGTCCTAAATACAACCTAACATACGTATTCCATCATATTGACTAAAAATATATAGAAGTTGCTATCTTCAGTTATTGTAAAATACGAACAATACAAAATATAATATCACGCAAATAATACAAAATATAATATCACGCTTGCAAACAATCTCAGGTGCAGGAATCTAGCAAATATTATATTACGTCATACTGGTAGACTGAATTTCAAACATCACAATATATATATATATATATATATGTGTGTGTGTGTGTGTGTGTGTGTGTGTGTGTGTGTGTGTGTATATGTATGTATACAGGGCTCGATTTGAGGCGGAACAAGCCGGAACAGCATTCCGGTACCTCTCTTTAGGAAAAAAAAAATATGATAAATAAAACATTTATTTAATCACTTTTATTACTTTGCTACAACACATTTTTGTACTTGTTTTGCAAAATAAAATTTGCAAATAAATAAAATGTTCAAATTTTATAAAACCAAAGATTTATATTTTTCAGACCACTAATTTGGAACCCCCCCCCATAAGATTACAGTTCCGGTACTTCTATTTCTATAAATCGAGCACTGTATATATATATATAAATAAATTTATTCATTTATTTATATATATATATGGGGATATTAATTTAATTTTTTAATGAAATTTCCCTAAAAGTGACAATTTCATAACGATAAAAAATTAAAATGAAAATTTTGATCCTCAGATTTTAAACATTTTGCATTGATTTTTTTTTCAATTTATAGGTAAGGGCGAGGTGTACAGTATTGCATACTCTCTACTGTATTTCCTTAGAGGACTTATCTTTGAAACACTTATTTCTTTAACAATAACAAAAAAAATTAACAATGTAATCAAAAGAACTTTTCTCCAAAAGATACAATCTGACCACCGTTCTTTCAGATTCGATGACTTGTTTGCTTCGATTTCGTTCCATAAATGAGCCTGTCCTCGTGCTTTATTCATTTGAAATTTAATATTAAGAGAATACCCGATACCCTTTCCTTCAGAAGATTGATGAAGTTTAAAGTGATGGAATAGAGGACGTCCTAAAGTTATGCAAAGTTCATACATCAACTGGAAATTTAAATTCATAATATTCTTCCCAGCAACATATTTTATCGAGATAATTAACCATGATACAAGGTACAGTAATATAAAGTTTATATATATGTAGCAATGCAATATGCCCCTCTTATATTTACACTAGCTGAAAACCCGCACTTCGCTACGGAGTACATTCAAATTAAATACACGGTCAATGTATGCAATTAATGCCACAATATATATATATATATATATATATATATATATATATATATATATATATATATATATATATATATATATATATATATATAATATATATACTAGCTGAGTGGCATCCCGATGTGTTGCATTTTCGATTTAAAATGAAATGGTTTTTTTTCTTAAAGATTGAAAACTGTTTAATCCCTTTTAAAAATACATTAGAATTTTAAAAAACGAATTAATGATTTAAAATTCTCTTTTTCAAATTTTGGTTTTTGGCTTTTGAAATAATTCTTTCAAATTTCCGTTTTAAAATTTTGCTTTTTAAACAGAAAAAGAAGCTCATTCAATAAGAAAAAATTCTAAAGGTTTTAACTTCACCATTCCTGAAACTAAAATTATTTTCTGGTGCTTTAAACTGATTTCTGGATTTCAATTATTAAATGACTCGTTCTCAACTAATAATTCTTCATTTTGGCAACATGGCCGAATGTAAATAGAAAATGTCATGGGCGAAAAAGTGCTTAAAAAATAGAAAGACAGTTCTCATGAATTCAAAATTGATGGCGGAAGAATCCTCATCAGTTGTTCATTAATTAGAAACAAATTTCACGAACTTGCTGGAATTATTCGTGAGTGAAATAATAAGTCGAAGACTTACGAACTCGACATTCAGTTACATTAAAATACCATGGCGATCACCGCGGGAAATTTCAAAAGTGAGTTTTGTAAGTTCGCTTTTTTAGAATGATAACAAATTTTTTATTAAATGCATTTGGTATATTTTGGAAGCCGAACTTCTAGCAAATGCCGATAAATCGTAAAATTGACATTAATAGATGCAGAAAACCGAAATATTTGTCCATCAAATGTCGATTTCGTGAAATTCGGAAAACTGCTTTGGGGAAAAAGCTTCGTTTGCAATGAAAAACATTTTTAAATTTATAAAAATGTGTGTATCCTTAAAGAGAAGAGTTGTAAAGCAAATGGAAATAAAATATTTGTCGTTTGGAGGACGGAAACGTTGAATGTTTGCATGCATGAAAATAGTGCAAATTTGCGAAACGAAAAGGAGCTGGCCCACCCGGAATGTCAGTTTTTTCAGCTCTCCTCTTCCATTGAGTTCAGCAATTTTAAATGAATAATTAAAAAAGTTTAAAGTTTTGAAAGTTGAAGATAGTCATACATCAGTGTACGCGTCTCGGTCGTCCGCGTATATCGGTACCAGTCGCGATACACTGCTATGCTCGGTTGCGAGATTAGCCCGTCCCCGTATCTGCTGACTAACAAACTAACATTTGTTTACCTTCAGCTGTTAATAGTAAGAATACATATATATATATATATATATATATATATATATATATATATAATAATAAATACAACGATCAATTATGCAATTGTGTAAAATATATATATATAATATATAACTTATAAAAAATCGTAACGGATATTTTTATA
>CAJRAI020000340.1:24707-46519 GCA_907164885.2 Dolomedes plantarius
ATAAATCCCCCCAAATTATTTAGCAAACGAGGTGTTTTCTTAGTCCCAGAGCTGGCTGATAGTTATGAAAATTTTTAAATACTTGTTTTTATACTACAGAAATTTTAAAATTCTGATGCATCGAATTTTCAAGTGTTTCCTTTTAATTTTGCCACAAAATAACAGCAAATTTTGTTGATGTCATATTCTTTTTTTACATATTAAATACAATTAGTTGAACTTGTTTGTTTTTAAATATTTTCTCTGGTTTAAACCAAAGAAATTCAAATCCTGTCAGTTTTCCACGATTCTATAAGGTGCCACAGTTAACTTGAATGAGGTTACTTTGCACCAGGTTAATTTTCTTGCTTCGAACAAATTATTATTTCATGTGGTGCAAAGTAACCCGCCCTTATGGTATATTTTGCACAACTTTTAAAAAATTATTAAAAAATATAAAATACATATAAAAACAGGTGTTATTAACATGGAACTATTCCTTAATTATCTAAGAATACAACTACTTTCAAAAGTCATTTTTCAGAATTTCTATGATTTACGTGAGCATTACAAAAAAATCTTGGAAAAATAGTGCAAAGTAGCCCCCGGTTTACGGTACCTGCAAAAATGACGGTTACTTAAAAAAAAAATTATTACTCGAAAAAAATTATTAGTGGTAATAGAGTGATTACAGAACTTTTCCAGATTAATTTAAAATAAACTCGACCATGTAATTTTGATTTACACTCAACTCTCATACGATGATAGGAAAATAATGGACATAAATACAAATTGTTCCCGGAAAGGTGATAACATAGCTCTGATGAGTCATAATGGATTCACAAAGCTCAATGTTGATCTATGGAGAATTTTTTCCCCAATGATTGTAGACTTGGAATTAAAGATATATATTTAAAAACTGTACTCCTTAATAGAAAAATAATTTTTTAACCT
Organism: Dolomedes plantarius; assembly: GCA_907164885.2. Taxonomy (NCBI): domain Eukaryota; kingdom Metazoa; phylum Arthropoda; class Arachnida; order Araneae; family Dolomedidae; genus Dolomedes; species Dolomedes plantarius. The sequence goes on from CAJRAI020000340.1 coordinate 25,641, forward strand.
AGGTATATTTTTCAACCTTTGGTGGACAAAATTTCTAAAAGGAATAAGAGAGCTCTATATTGCAGAGTACAATTTCAAGACAAAATCTTTAAATCCCAATGATTGTAAAATTTTTCTCCTCAGATTAACGTTGATATTGGTGAAACTACTATGGTCACTACTCAGCAGCTTCAGTATATATATATATATATATATATATATATATATATATATATATATTTGCATGCGTGCCTCTTTACATATGTATGAATTTCATTTTTTAAAAAAGGACACGAATGATATATTTAAAATTAAACTTTTCGAAAATAAAAGTGGGGTACACTGTGTTTTAAAAGCGAATAATATCCTCCGATGGCCAACACTTAAAAAGACAAGAAACATGAACATGCTAAGAAATTCGCGCTATCTAAAATTGCCATTTTTATTCGAATATCAATATTTCTATAGCAGTAAAGAGTTAAATTCTAAAGGTTCCGCCGACCACAACGATAAGCTTATACGGCATAATTAATTGGAACCAAGTCGTTCCCCCAGAAATCCGCTCAGCAGGGACCCATTGGCTCGGGGTCGAACGACTTACTCGGACACCACCAAACCGAGATTTTTCTTTTCCTCTTTTCAATTCCCAAACTTAATCTATCTATTTAACCAATTTATAATGGCAACACTGCTTAAGTTCCACAGCAGTTCCCTGTTGCTTTCTCTGTTTTTTACTTTACTTATTTATTACCATATTTTTATTAACTCGTTTTCTTGTTTGTTTGTTTGTTTGTTTGTGTGTGTATGTTTGTCCGGTACAAATCTTGCAATCGATTTTTAACTAACTTCCCGACTAGCTAGACATTTGAAACTTTTAGAATAGCTCAGAACACGATGACAATGCATTATTTTAATACTTTTAGCCATCTTTAAGCAGATTTGAATTCTTTTTCAGTTAATTTCTTTTTGTAGACTGGTACAGCCATCTATCGGCTGCGACGGGAATGAAAAGTTAAACGCAAGTTAACTTCCAATCAACTTCATTTTCTTTCAAGTTGATGGGAAAATTCATAAAAAAGTTTTAAAAAAGTATTTATTAATACATAGAATTGTCAAGTTTATATGATTCAACTGAAAATTTAACAACATGGTATATAAAAAGTTATTTTTATCTTGTAATTATATATATATTTCTTATCCATTCCCTGCAAACTAACTGCGCTTTATAATTACAATTTACATTATAAAATTGCCATTTTACATTCAAAATGCAGTTTCAATTACAATTACACTTGCGAACATACATAACATTACAATTTACAATTACAACTTACATTATATACTTACAATTTTACATTTCATGTGCAATTTCAAATACTCTTACACTTAATGTTACATTTTACAATTTCATTAACAACATATTACGATTTGCAACTTCAATTTACATTATATACTAATAATTTTAAACTTTTGATGCAATTTCAATTACAATTTCAATTTCAATAACACTTATCACTACATTACGGGCACATTGCAATTTTCAACTACGATTAGCATTGTATACTCACAATTTAGATTCAAGGTGCAATTTCAATACAATTACATTACTCTTACAATTTTACATTTAAGATGCAATTTCAAACATAATTGCACTTACTATTGCATTAAATAATTACATTACATACATAATACAATTATATTATTAACCATTTTCAAACAGGTTTACTGGCAAACATTTATATAATAATTAGTTCTTCTAAAAATAATTACAATCATTCTTTTTTTGATTAATTTCAAGCATTAATTTGCTCATATGCCTCCAGTGCACTTACAATTACATTTGACAATTACACTACACACATCTTACAATTTAGAATTACATTTTACATTATATACTTACAATTTAACATTCTAGAAGCAATATCAATTACAATTACACTTATATTTAAATTAACCACTACGCCATAAGCATATTGTAATTTACAATTACGATTTACATTGTATACTTACATTTAACATTTAAGGTGCAGTTTCAGTACAATTACATTTACTTTTACAATTTTACATTTAAATGTGCATTTCAAATACACTGAAGTGCCACTGAATTAGGGATAGCAAAGCCTATGCAAATTGTGTAGCGCTGCGCATCATGTATGCGCAAGTGAGGGCGCTGTGGTAACTGCATATATAGCGCGTACTGTGGTTGTTCTGAATTAGTTGTTGGAATTGCCAGTATGGGTAAACTGCCTGATTTAGACGCCTTCGATCGCGGACAAATCGTAGGTGCGCGACGCATGGGCCATTCAATTTCCGAAATCGTCAGACAGCTAGGATTTTCAAGGTCGACAGTGTCAAGAGTATACCAAGAATACATGGATGGTGGAAAAAAACTAGCGATCGGGCAAACTGCAAAGGACAATTAGCCTTGACAGTGCGTGGTGAGAGACGGCTCAGGCGTATTGTACGTAGCCAGCGAAGCCAAACATTAGCTCAAATTACCACCCAGTTTAATGACGGTGCCAGTCGTACAGTCAGTAAACGGACTGTGCACCGCTCGCTTCACCGTATGGGTTTCGGGAGCCATCGACCTACGAGAGTACCATTGCTCTATACTCGCCATCGGGCTGCACGTCTTGCCTGGGCAAGAGAGTACAGAGACTGGAGTGTAGAGGACTGGAAACGAGTAGCATGGAGTGATGAGTCTCGATTCCGACTACTTAACGCCGACGGGAGGCTGAGAATATGGCGTCAGGCTCATGAAGCCATGGATCCTGCATGCCTGGCTGGAACTGTACAAGGGCATGGTGGCTCAATCATGGTCTGGGGTGTTTTATCGTGGCACGGTTTGGGATCTATGGTGCGTGTACCAACCTCCCTCAAAGCAATTCGGTACGTAGAGTTGCTTGGTGATCACCTCCATCCGTTTATGCTGTTCTGTTATCCGCACGGTAATGGAGTTTTCCAGCAAGACCACTGTACCTCTCACAAGTCCCGGTTGGCTACTGGCCGGTTGGATGAGCATTCCTCTGACTTCTCTGTCATGAATTGGCCACCTAGAAGCCCAGACTTAAATCCTATTGAGCATCTTTGGGATGTTTTGGAACAAGGCGTCAAAGGCCATCACACAGCACCAAAGAACCTTACTGAATCATGGACAGCTTTAGCCAATATTTGGCAAGCCATTCCCGAGGAACGTTTCCAGAAACTTGTTGAATCTATGCCTCGTTGTGTGGCAGCCGTTATCAAGTCCAGAGGAGGCCCAACTCGTTACTAGGTAGGTATCCCTAATTCAGTGGCACTTCAGTGTACAATTACACTTACTATTGCAATAAACAATTACAACGCAAACATAGTACGATTATACACAGGAAAGAAAACAAAATGTACTGTAAAGAAAGTCGAACTAGGCCACGTTCCCCAACAAAGGATGATGTTGAACCACGATGTCTCTCATGATCCCTTTTGTAAACGCTCTACAATAAAAGTCATGATAGAAATGATGGGCTGGCCAACTCCTTATGCCCGATGGTAATTTGTTACGTTCATTATTCCATAACCCACAATCAAATAGGCAATGTTCAATGGTGTGTTCTTTTTCGCAGCTATATAGATCCGACTTCCCATGAAACCTCTTTTGATATGTCCCAATACTACCGTGTTGAGTTATTGCTTGGTTTATATAAAAGTTATCCGACATTCTCGTACAGCTAACCTTTGGAAAGACACGAAATACTGGCCTCCCCACATCGTTCTCCTCCCACCTCTTCTGCCAAGTTTTCATACAGTAATTCTTAAGTCTCCTTTTCATTTGTTGTTTGGTCAGTTTGTACGAATCATCTATTACACTCAATGAGGTAGCCTTTATTGCTTCCTCATAAGTGAAAAAGTATCTGATATTAAATACCCATTTTCGTTTAAAGTTTCACCTTTTGCAATGCGTTGGGGTAGGAAGGACAATTGATAACTATGGCGAGCCCACTGATCGCACTATTCGGTACTAGCAGCACCGCTTGTTCCTTGGAAACCTTTCGAGCTCAACTAGTAACGTACTACTAAACAGCACTCTTAAGGCCTCTGTGTACTAACCCTATTGGATTCCTTTACCCACTGTTAACTTTATGAGAAAATTTGTCTACTATTTGCAGATACATAAATGCTGATAATCCAATGAAAATGGTATTTTCAAATAGCCTGAACTTTTCTGCATCTTGCAACAGGATTCATTTTATAAATTTCGTTCACCAAAGGAATTTATGAAAGTTCAAAACACACAATACTAGACTTTCTCCAGCGAATAATTTAAATTTGAAAATATTATTTGCATTTTTTAAAGAAACGAAAAATGCCTCATAATGAAAAATTCCTTTCTCTATTACGGAGTACAATTTAAAAAATATATTTAAATCTAAGTCGGCAACCCTTGGACACATTTTCTCCATAAGTCAACATTGAGGGGCGCGAATCCAATAGGGTTAGTACATAGCAACCTCAAGCTGTATTCTATCGAATCGCTTTGTCATCACGTGATTTCCGGAGAGGTAAGCAGATACCTTGAGGAAAGGGTTTAGTCCGTGTTCACACCGCCCTCAAAGTAACGTCAGCGTTAAAAATTTTAACGAATCACAGATCTCAAGGCAGAGACCACATGATATATAAAACTAACCACAGGCAATGCCACCAATCTCAGTGCCAACGTATTTTGCAACCACCGTTCCGACTGCAAGGCATGTTTGCAAATAGATTATTTGAAAGAGTAAGTGCCTGTTCACATAGGAGTCCGGTAGCGGAAGCGTTAAAGTATTGAAACATATTTAACCAATGACAAACCTCCAAACGATAAGCAACGAAATTTTTAACGCCTATGATTGGTTTATTTCCATCTCAACGCCATCTTTCCTTTTACGCTTCCTCTTACGGACTCCTATGTGAACAGGCCCTAAGATCGTGACATGTTTGCAAGGCTATAGTGATTGTTGATGGTCTTGCAGTATGTCGAGCGAGTGGAATGCATTTAAGAATGTTCACTCTGCATGCTCAATAATGCATTAAGCAGAATTTTTTCTTTATAGATCTATAAATTATTCTTTCATGCTTATGGAAAAGAAAATCGATATTTACGAGGGCTATTATATTAATCAGTTTTCAAATTCAACTGACAACGGGAAAGATATTCCAGGAAATTCGAGCCACATAAAAGGTAATTAAAGTAAGAAACATTTTTCCGTCCGAGAATAAAAATTGTCCTTCATCTTCTCACCCGTAGACTGTTTTTTTGTGCTCTGGAATTTCTCATTATTAGCTGTTAAATGGCCTTGAAATTTGTTTTATGCCCATCGAGCGCCAAATGATAAGAAATACGAAAAATGGCATGAAAATGAGAATGATCGGCTGATTTTTTTCCCTTTTCTTTTAATGAGATAAAGTTTCATATATGGTTTAAGGAAAATATGAATCCAAATGAAACGTTTACTTATGTAATTTTCAATTCATTCCCAATACTCAGTAGATAAGTATAAAAAGTATGAGAAATAAGGATTAGAGGTGAGGAATAGCAAGGAAGCAAGACGAGATTTTATTTGCCAACAAAAAAATTATAGGCTCGTCGAGCTTCTTATAGCTTGGACTGCATCAGTTCGAGTATTCTTATCCGGTTTTTATTATCGTCAGCTGAATGTATAGAAGAAATTCAAAAGGTCGATCGCAATTTATGGAAACGATTTTGTAATTAATTTTTGTCGTTTGCATTTGGAGATAAAAATTTTTCAGCGTCAGAATAATCGTCTGCTACTGTTTTGTTTTGATTGGAATGAAAGATAAAAGATTTATTTTGTAAATGGCTCCTAAAATTGATAGATAGCTCGAAGGTTACGTAACTGCGCTTTCCGAAGAGAAATATTCGTATCAACAAATTATGAGCTATTGTCAAGAATCATGGCTACCACATAGAAGGAAATCGCCGCAATTAAATATAGCATTTGTACATAAAACTTAACTATCAAAATCGTTTCCGTATAGTGTGAACGACCTTTTGTATAAGACATTGAATATGTCTTTAGAAAAAGCGTAATTTTGTTTCTTTTATTCATGCAGTAATAAAATTTATTTTTACTTTTAATTTCCTAAAGTCCCATTGGTCATCCAATTTTTTAAAAATAATTCGAAATAAATTATTATTAATTACTTAATTTAATAACTTTTTCTGCTAAATATTTATTACTTATGAATTAGTCAGGCCCATTTGCTAATTTAGCAAGCATCTGTGAAGCATAGAGTCGATGCGAAAATAATCAATCGTAGAGTCAGAGATTAAAATTATAACTAATCACACAGCTCAGTGCACTGACTGCGTGATACGTCAAACCTATCACAGGCCCTGTCAACAATCTCGACGCAAACGGATGAACTCTATAGGCCTGCTCACATTGCATCGTGAGCGTTGCGTTCCATTACTACGTTGGCTCTGAGGTTGTTGAAATGTCCTGTGATTGGGTTGACATATCACGTGGTCAATGAATGTTTAACGCTACGTAACGCCTCGGATTCAGTGTGAACGGTATGTATGCTACGCTCCGAAAAGGATGCGATCAAGGCTTCCTTGTTGAATTTGCCGTTAGTGCTTCGGCCTCCACAGGAATATGTGTGATAATACTATTAATAACCTATAATCTCCCTTTCTGAAACTTCCTTTCTCATCTGGTAACCTTTCCGACTCCTTGGAGAGATGCTTCGCCTTTCCATACTAACTTTCTTCCGCCAATTCTGGCAACCTCTCTCTGACCTAATTCTATCTTCGCGTGCTACGATTTAGACGCTTTGCTGACTCGGAAGTGAAGAAGATGTGTGGCTACTTCCGTAAAATAACTCCCTTTGTTCCTGAAGCTGACTTTATTATCTCCCGGCCTCGATTACAGTATTTTCATTTCATATATATATATATATATATATATATATATATATATATATATATATATATATATATATATATATATATACATATATATATATATACATATATATATAGATATATATATATATACATATATATATATATATATATACATATATATATATATATACATATATATATACACATACACACACATATATATATATATATATATATACATATATATATATATACATATATATATACACATACACACACATATATATATATATATATATATATATATATATATACACACCAGCAGCCGTACTTTAACAGGACACTGAACATTATTAATTTCTACTTTGCAACAAAATAATAGAATGATACCTGCCAAGATCTTCATGTGGAAAGACGAGGCACTCATGCCCCTAAGAATCTAGCAGAAAAGATGCAAAAGAAAGAATCTAATTTCAATGTTTAATTGTAAAATTGATATGAATGTATATCGAAGAATTATTACATTTAATTTGAAACTTAATGGTATTGTCTCGAATTGTATTACTTCAAATGTCAACAGAACTTACATAAAAAATATTTTACATCATATATTCAATAAATTTAATTTGAAATATATTAGTGAGAGTGGAATAATTTGAACTGCATTAGTTAAAAATACAACAGAATTTATGTAACAATATTGTAAAATGTAAATTATTAAAATTAATTTGAAATATGATGAAGAGGGTGGAATAATTTATATTGTATTTATTTAAAAGACAGCAGGGTTTACGTAAAAGTAATGCAAAACAGAGTCACTAAACTTAATAAGAAAATATGATAGTGAGGCTGGAAATCTCAAATTGTTAAACTCTAAAACACTATATCGTAAAACATACAATGATATTTAACGGATTCTCAACATAATTAATGTTGAAGTGTGTGTTGTGCGTAGAGTGCAAGTAAGATTCATATTCTGAAAACGAAAAAAGAAAGAGAAATTTTAATTAAAAAGGGGGAATCGCGATGAATATTTTTCTATAAGATCTTCATTTAAAAATGGAAGAGTATTTCAAGGTCTCTATGTTTCAAGTATTTCAAGTTCTGCAAAAGCAAAACTAACTTTAATTTTATGATTTATTGATTTCATTTATGGAAAAGCAGTGAAAACAAAATGCGTTTTTGAAAAATATTTAACAATTTTTGTACGTAAATTAAATACAGAATAAGTGTTTGTTAAAGACTTCTAAGAGATGCTTTGATGGCAGTCCATATTGATTTCCATTTGCAACTGAGACAGATTTTCGCAAGTTGTCTAGACGCAGAGAAACATTTTAATGAATGTAAATATGCGAATAATGATTCTGAGTGACAATGTTTTGCCGAGGTAATAGCTTATCCTATTTCTAGAAGTAAATGATACATATTTAATATCTGATTATGAAATTATTTGCGCCAGAACTTGTTCGCCCCAAATTATAAACTATGCCCCTAGCGATGTAGAAAGTTATCGTCTCTAACACTAATGGAATGCACTGATTTGGAAGGATTTAGGCTTGGTGTAATTATAATCCGCAAATAACTTGTCTTTATTAACCTCGCACTAATATCTCAACCGGAATGCTGTTTGTTAAATGTCAATAAAGGAAATCTTAGCAATTCACTTTGTATCAATAAACATATTTTAATGATAACGTTAGGGAAATTGTAAAAGATAAATGAGTGTTTGCGAAGAGTATTCAAAGTTGTAAAAAAATCATTAGATGTCTCGTTGGTTTGAATGGTTACAACACTTTAAACTCTACCCTTGATTTCCAGTGAAATTTTTTCTTTAATCTTTTTAAATTCATTTGAAGAACTTGAATTATAATATTATAATAATGGAACAAACATAAAGATACCTGCAGCCGTATATATATATATATATATATATATATATATATATACCTACAGCCATACTTATAAATATGTGTACTACGTAATCAAGAAGTTTATACGTCCGTAATTCAAGACGACAAAAATAGGACTCCGTATGTCCATGTATGATATAAGAATACGGTACCCGTGAAGGAATCAAATAATGTATCTATTATTATTTGTACGTGTACCCAACAACAACAACAACAACACCAACACACACACGCATATATATATATGTATATGTATATATACTAAACTAATTAAACTCATGGCGCAACAGTCCTTTGTGGACCAAGGCCGGCGGTGCCCATCTTCGCTTTCTTGACCGTGGGCTTGGGGTGTCATACAGCATATGTCTCAGTCAGGTGGTCAACCTAACGTGGGACCTCCAGAGTTTAGTTCCCAAGCATGCTTGATCCTCATTTTATCGACCCACTCAAGGGATGAAATGCTGAGTCGACTTTGCCCAGTCGCAGGATCGAACCCTGGACCTGTGGGGTGGCAGCTTGACACATTTAATCACTACGCCACCGGGCGTATATATATATGAATATATACTGCTGACCATTAAAATTGCAACACCAGGATGGAAAGCAAATCACAAAACTTTACTTATTGTACGTATACAGTATAGAAGGAAGAAAAAAATCATTAAGTATGTAGGCAATTTGATAGTAAACATGGTACTTAATAAATGCACACAGCTGCCACCTCTGACAGTTAAAACGTCTCTAACCCGGTTAGGCATCGAGTCGAACTGCGCTTGGAGGACAGATATGGGCAAGTCATTTCATGCTGCTTCCAATCTATGCCACACTTCATCAATCGTAGTGGCTTTACAGTGGTGGCGGCCCAGTCTTTCAGCAACCCGTGACCAGATGTTTTCAATGGATGAGAGATCTGGAGATCGTGCTGAACAGGGCAAAAGTCAAACACCCTATGTGTCGAGGTAGGTCAGGACACGACGGGCAACATGCTGTCTTGCATTATCTTGTTGAAAGAAAACGTCTCCAAGGTCCCGGAGATTGGGCACAGCCACCGGTGTTAAGATTTGAGAAACTTAACGTTGGCTGTTCAGATTACCGACGACGCAAACAAGAAGTGTTCGTCTCGTGTACCCAATGGCTGCCCATACGAGGCAACCATTGGGTACACGCCATTGGGGAATCCATTGGGACAACCAATGGGGTGCAGGGCCCGTATGACGATATAGAATGCAAGCTGGACACGTCCGTTCTCCTTGGTGCCTCCAGACACGGATACATTCATCATAATGCTGCATGAAGAACCTTGACCCGTCTGGAAAGACGACGTGGTGACATTCCTGTATCCATATTTGTCGTTGGGTGTACCACAGTTGTCCACGTCTCTATGCTGCTGTGTCAGCGGAAACCGCAATAATGATCGCAGTCCAGACACTCCGTGCTGCTCCAGACGTCGTCGAACTGTCCGTGCGGATAATTGTCGTGTTATATACAAACTGTCGTATATACAAACAAGTTCATTTCCTGACTCAAGGTCCGTGATGTGGCTGCACGATCCTGCAAGGCCGACCTGACTACCTGACTGTCCTCTCGAGCGTTAGTGACGGGAGGTCATTGAGATCCTGCATGGAGTTCAGTATGATCCTCCTGAACTCATCGATTCCATATTCGCACGACAGTCGCTGGATTCTGACCAATGCGAGTAGCAATGCCGCGGAACGAGAAACAGCACCCTCGATAGGCCACGATCCTGCCACTATCGAATTCCGACATGTGCCTATAGCCGTTTCTCCTTCTTATATAAGGCATAATACAATATTCTCACTTACAACCAACATTCAAATGCTATTTCTAAATTAGAAAACCACTGCGTAACTTTCCTTTTATACAGAGTTTGAGATGCCGTTTCTCCCTCCTGCGTTGTTCGATTGTGCTTAATTACTAGTCATTTGCATATCCCAGCATCTTCTTCCTTTTATGCGAATTTGACGCGGAGACATTCGCCTATAATTCAACGCAGTTTTGCTGGCCATTTTATTATGGGGGTGCCATATAGGCGGTATATATATATATATATATATATATATATATATATATATATATATATATATATATATATATATATACATATTTATATTTAATATATGTATATATATATATATATATATATATATATATATATATATATATATATATATTTATATATATATACATACGATTATGTATACTTATCTGCGTTTATATATTAATTTCAATATTTAAAGTCCCAAAAATTGAGTGCTCTTTTATACCATTTTTTGGGTAAACACTACATTTTTTGTGTAAATACAAATATCCCTTCTTCTTTACTTAGTCACCGCTGTTTAACATTTCGTACATTTGCGAACTATTTTTGAAAATGAAGCACACGAAGAGTAAAATTAAATAAAAAATTTCTTATGTGCATCTTTAGAACTCCGTAAGAATTGCAACTACTTCCATCGAAGCAGACATAGTTTCGCATAAATAAGGTCAAGCATCCCACTAATTTTATGTTTATACTGCCTTCTTTTTTGCGTTATAATAATTAGTTAAAAAATTTAAATAAGTTTTGTTTTTTATAAACATTAAGTATGTTATTCATTTTATGTGCAGTCCAATAGAATTTCTCTTCTGTTAGCGCGGCGTAGATGAGAGAAAAGGTTGGATACTCATGCCCTATATTTTTTTAGTCGAAAAAAGAATTTCTTTCTCTTCTTTGACTCTGATTGTTCCAACTACCTTTCTATGATTTGGCTTTTTTTTTAACATGGAGCATATTTTTTCGGAAGTTTTCCAATCAAATCGTTACGGGACGAAATTGCGTCACGCAAAAGATCGCAGACTGTCAGTGTTACAGATGGAGGAGTTCCGTTGTAAGAAATGGAGGATTGGTTGTTGTTTTTCCCTCCCTACATCTCCAATAAAGTTCGATAAAAAATAATTTATTGACACTGGGCGACAGTGTGGTTGTCGGAGAAGAAAGTCGTGTGAGGTCAAAAGTAGCATCAATGGTAAGAGGCCATTAATTATCCCATTTTGTTTCCCCGTGTAGCTACATGAAAGATAGTAGAAGTTTATTTACGAATCATTTGTTTATTTCCCCCCTAGGAAATTGGAATCTTTTTTTTTTTTTGAGCGGAGGCACTTGTCGTCAGACATTCATCTATACTACGCCGCAGTTTACTATCAATTTTATTATGGGGGCACCATATAGGCGGGCAGCATTACCCCCTACGAAGGGCGACACGAATGGAGGCATTTTTCATGGCGCGACGCCGGGATTCGATCCGAGCACCCTCAGCACCGAAAACCAGCGCTCTGCACCACCGGGTTGCCACAAGCCCGCATTTGGAATCTTTCAAGAATGACGTGAAAAAAAACATTATAGGTATAGCTGATGCAGATGTTTCATGCACGCTGATTCTATCTGTTTGATAGACGTGACCTACTGATTTTTTTTTTTTTGAGAATTTTGAATCTCAGGCCTTCTTAAGGGTTATTCCAACTACTTTATTACGCTTTCAGTAATTTTTGGCAACATCCCGATGTAAAAATGTGATCCATAGATCAGCTTTAAAACAATAGAACAACAACAAAAAATTTGAAGTTGTTGTATTTGGTCCGAAATTTTCAGTAAAAGCAACAGAAACCTTTCAATTACCATCTAACACAGGGGTACTCAACCTGCGGCCCGCCGAGCTTTTAAGTGCGGCTCGAAACACTCACACTCATTATTAGGCAGGTTCTTTTGTAAACATAATTTTGGAAATTAGTATCAGATAATACAAAACTGAACAAAACTGTACCACCCACTGCTCGCGTTATTCACATCAAAGTTATCTTTGTGAATAATCCAATTCCAAACTTAAATGTGCGAAGACCGTCTATGGAAATCTGCTTACTAATTCTTACCATGATGACATATTGAGAGTAGCATGTAGCAAGTATAAAACTGATTTGTTTGAAATAGTCAAAATTTTGTCTAAACATAAAAAAAAATCACACTCATTTTTAAATAAACGTTTAATTTTTTTTTTAGGTTTTAAGTTTTATTTTTTGCGTTATTATACAGTAAAACCTCATTTATCTGGACTAACTGGGACCGTAGGGAATCAAGACAATCGAAAATCCGGTTAATCCGGGTAATATGGGTAATAAGAAAAACAAAATCCTTAACTAAGTAGAGTTACCATTTATTACATAAAAAATTGTGTTTTGTAACAAAATTAATAATATTGTCTTACAAGACAATAAGGGGACAAGGGACTTTTAAACTCGAATTTTTTAATTTTTAGTTTTTTAACTCTATATACAAAATGAGAATATTTAATTTTCTTTTTTACTACACTGAAAACTCCTAGAATTGAAAATAAGGAATTTTTTGTAGAATAATGACTATTTTTCAATTTTTTTTCAAAAATGCTAACGTTTTTCAAAATGTTCTATGCGCACTCTATCTTAATTAAGGTCTTTAAATTTTTTTACTTCAAGTTTACCATATGTATATAAATATAAATGTACATTTAATTATTTTTGTAGTAATCTAAAGTTTTTAAATTTTATAATTTTATAATTTTTTTCTATTCTGCCTGTTATTTTTTAATGTTTTTACTTTATTTTATGGTCTATAAATTTGAAAAATAAATCTATTGTCAAAGAATCATGCACAGTTTTATGACAAACACTTCTATTAACAATTCTGAGAAATTTGGAAGATATCAGAAGAAAATGAATACGCATGGAGCCATTTGAAAAATTCTAGCATTTTAGAAGAATGTTTTGATAAACAGATCTGATTCTTCCACAAAATACTTGTTTGTGAATTCGAAGTATTGTCAATGAAGTAGAAAAGAATATTAATTATACTCATGTGGTATATAGTGTAAAATACTGAAAATCAAAAAAGAACGAGATTGAAGGTCCCTTCTTCCCTTAAAGGGACAAAATGTCTATTCACATCATTTCTTAACAAAGAATTGGTCCACTGTCTTCTGTTTCAAACGCGTGTGGAGTTTATAAATAATAAAAATGTCTACAAATGAGATCCGGATTATCCGGCGATCCGGATCTACGAGGGCCGGATAAACGAGGTTTTACTGTATTATGAGGTATGGAGTACTATGTTGCGGCCTGCGTAACAAAGCAAGCATATGTATGAGGCCCGAGAAAAAAAAAAGTTGAGTATGGCTGATCTAACCGGACTGACAATTGAGCCTCTGTCACAAGACTCGGCAAACTATCAACTGAACTATTTGGTGAAAAAAGCGTTATTTTCAATGATTTTGCTACCCCCATACATAACTTCAGCATCTTACCTCGAGCTCTGCCAATAATGTTCATTTAATGCTTTTATTTTTAATGGAAGTGTTATTGAATGATGTAAAAAAGAATTAATAACGGAATGAACGAAAGAAAAGAAGATGAAAAGATCCTGACCAACACGAAGAAGATCGTTTAGTGTTTTTTCACCTACCAAAAACATAGACAATTTAAGGCAGAAAATCAGATGCCGTACCTAATGAAATGAAAGTCGATAAAACCACATCCAATATCTTTTTTTCACACAATCGTAATGCGTGGGAGAAAAGAGAGCGGAAAGAACTTTTTCCAATATGAGGCGTATTTAAAGACTCAGAATCGGATACGTTGGTGTTATGAGTGGAAGTCAGTATAGTCGTTACTGTGTCAATAAAACTGGCTGAAAACAACAATGAACGGAATTTTGTGGTGAAAGGAGAGCCAGAATAAGAGATAATACCTAAAAATAAGAAACTTTCACTGAATAGTGGGACATTTCAGTATGGGAAAAAATGTGATTCTATTTGATACCAAAATGTTTAATTTAAATGAATATTTGTTTCCATCCAACGCAGAAGACACATAGTGTTTTCGTCATTGTGACATTTAGATACTGCGAGATTTGTTGGTTGCTTGTATTGTGGACACCTCAATTTTAATGAGCATCTGGTGGGCTCATGCATTCCCCCCCACCCATATATCATATGGAGAGACTTTCACGTCTACGGATATATTCTGCCCATTCCCGACGCAGAAACGAATGTATTCACTGGCGTTTTTAGCACACTCAGAACCGTAAGCCGACGCTCTGCCACTAAGATGCCTTGAGCTTGATTTAAATGAATTGTTGTGACTTTTATTTTGACCTTTACAAATTTCCTATTGATAATTCTCTCGACTAATAAATTATTCTTTCTAGTCATTTCGTAGTAATGTGCATTATCTAACTTGGCTCAAATGCCTATCTTTACCCATGAAGAAAGGAGTGGGAAGTGGTATTCACAGAATGCGATTTCTTGTTTTGGGGCAGAAATAAAGATGAACCGTAAAAGGCATAGGAAGAAGGCCGAACTGACGGGTTACCTCTCGATGTACAGGATTGGAAGAAGGCCCGTGGCAATTTTTAGGAAAGCTGTGTTAGCTGAAAAACGTTCGTCCTTTAACAACATCATTTGTAACATCAATTTTCAAACAGACTGGGAAAGAGACGGTTTAGATTTCTCGCAAAAATCAGAAATGGAAACATCAGTATCGCTAAGTAACGTACCATTGTTGATGAAAAGCCTATTTCATCACACTATGGGATTGCTAAAGCAATTTTAAGCATTCCTCTTACTTTCAGCTAATGTTCATAATAATCATAAATTAATAAACAGACACGTTTGCTCTCCCAAATATATGGCATAATAAAACTTTCGTTATGTTAACAGTTTTCTTACAAATTTTGTTTTATTACATTACGACATCAGTAATCAGATTATAGCTGAATTAAAATTTTCTTCAAATCTTAAATGTTGACTGTGATTAGCAACAACAGGTAAAGTAAGTCTTTTGATTAGTAAGTATAATCTCTGAGGACAGGTATAATGCCTATATAATATCGTTACTTCCTTAACTTATACGCTAGATTTGTATTTTATTTAATAAAATAGTGGATTGAATAATTATTTCCACTATTTTATTAAATAGTGGAAAATAATACTTCGTTTATTTTAATTTAATACCCCTTCAGTTTCAATAGCTTAAGCTCATCCTTTCCACACATTTCAGTTTCTTTCTTATCTTCCTTAAAATGTTAGAATGGAAAAGCAAACAGACCTTTTTATATCAAATATTCAGAGGGAAGTTTAGAAACTCAGATTTAAACGCAATGATGCGAAATTAAAGTTGATTTCAGTTTAATGACCTTTAATATTTTCTTCTAAAACTATATTAAACTTACTTACTCTGACCTCGTACAGACTGAATAAATGCAGCTTGTTTTAAAAATTTTATGTACTGTATATAATTCTGAATATGAATTTAATCCTTAAAAAATGTAATTCAGTATTAATCACCGTTTCTTCAAGTTGTATTGAAGAAAGCAGTACATTACAAAAGCAAGCAATAAATTGTGGAAAGACTCTGTATATTAATGTAAATACTTTGTTTTTAACAGAAAAAATGCTATAGGTAATGATATAAAAAAGCAATGAATATGACAAATTGAAGCTTCAATTACTGAAATTACACTGCTGGCCACTGTAAATGCAACACCCTGAAGAAAACATGCAAATAGCATGAAATTTACAACTTGCATTAGCGGAGGTGAGATATGCAAATGATTAGAATTTCAGCGCGGACGCACATCACGCGCGCCTGTGGCGCCACTTCAAAGCGCTATTTAAGGCTTGGAGATTTCGACGATTTCAAGTTCGGCAATTGTGTTTTTCTTGTGTTTTTTTTCAAAAAAAACGATCAATTATGCCTCGTCGAAAACAGCGATCATCTTTTGATCAAGTATCCGAGTTCGACAGAGGAAGGATAGTGGCCTACCGAGATTGTGGATCATCTTTCAGGGAAATCGGTAGTCGTGTTGGACGAAACCAAACAACTGTAATGCGAATATGTGATCGTTGGATGCAGAAGGGTACGACGGACTGGCGTGTTCGATCGCATCCACCTCAGCGCACCACTTCACGTGATGACAGGCAAATTGTGCGCATGGCAGTGACGGATCGCTCAGTCACATCACGAACCATAGCACAGCACATGCAGTCTGTAATGCATCATCCAGTGTCTGCGCGTACCATTCGACGCCGTTTACAGCAGAGTGGTCTGTCCGCAAGACGTCCATTGCTTTGTCTACCCTTGACGCAGAACCACAGACGTCTCCGCCGCCAATGGTGCGATGACAGAATGATGTGGACGGCAGAATGGAATGAAATTGTCTTTACTGACGAGTCACGCTTCTGTCTGCAACACCACGATGGTCGCTTTCGAGTCTTGAGACACCGTGAAGAGAGGTTGCTGAACAGCTGCGTTATGCACCGCCACACTGGTCCTGCACCGTATATTATGGTAGGGGGCGGTATTGGATATCACTCTCGCACAGATCTAGTACGCATTGCCGGTACTTTAAACAACCAGTGCTACATCTCCGAGGTGTTGGAGCCAGTTGTCCTTCCTTACCTTCAGGGCTTGCCCACAGCCATATTTCAACAGGATAATGCGCGACCACACGTGGCACGCGTTGTCCAACGGTTCTTCGTCAATCGCCAGATTGAATTGCTTCCCTGGCCGCCTCGCTCTCCGGATCTTTCGCCGATAGAAAACATGTGGTCCATGGCTGCTCTACGATTGACCCAGATTCCATCCCCAGCTGCCACAGCAGATCAACTTTGGCAACGTGTGGAAGCTGCTTGGTCTGCTGTACCGCAAGAACCCATCCAAAGTCTCTTTGAATCAATGCCGAGGCGTGTGGCAGTGGTGATCTCCAACAATGGCAGCTACTCTGGCTACTGATTTTGGCAGGAACCACACTTCACAGATGTCTATAATTTAATCATTTGATACTTGGTCAACATGTTATCTACAAAATAAATTTTGTTGTGATATTTCTTCTCTTTCTTGGTGTTGCAATTTGGGTGGCCAGTAGTGTAATATGTGAACGCATATAACTATATGCATAATTGCATATAAATATATGCATATATATGTATATATATGCATATATATATATATATGCATATATATATGTATATATATATGCATATTATATATATATATATATTTTATATATATACGTATGTATTCATATGTATGTAGATGTATGCATTTATGTGCACACCCACATATATATTATATATATGTATTATAATTTTTGCTATACAGTTGTGATAATATATACAGTCGACAGTTATGATGTTAAGCACTTTTAACTTAACTTCCTCTAAGTGTTTTGATGTTGAAAAATTGTTCTTTGTGGGAAAGGATATTTATCTACTATTAGGAGTATTTAAAAAGGAATGAATTAAGTGCAAATTCATAAAATAACCTACACAATATATTTTTATGAATAAGAGGATCATTTTAATAACATTTAAGGTGCAAAAATCATTCCGAGAGATTTTTAAACAAATAAGACATAGTCTTATTTCAAAGATCCCTTTTGTTCATTCTTGTTCATTATTAATTTCATTTAGAATTTCCAATTATCTTAGCAGAAAAAATTAAATAACCAATTTCTGTTGAATGCAATTAAAATGGCAAGTATCCCTTTTTATCTTTCATTCGATTTTTTCTACTCAGAGTATACTGTGATGTTTTATAATAAGATTACTTCATCTGAAAATGTCACACTTTAAAGAGATGTTTGTGATTGTCAAAATTTTAGATTCATTTTATTTGACGAAAAAAACTTTGTTCTTTGTTTTTGATATAAATCGTCAAGATACCTAGGAAGAATAATTTTTTCAAGTCATCGTTTTAAATTAGGTAAAAATGAAGTGATATAATTAATTAAAAAGCATGGGCATTGCACTTTTATCGACGCTATGAAGTACTCTTTTTAATGTTCTTAAAATTTGTTGAACATACATTTTCTTATTTCTGGCCCGTTAATTTTTATAAAAGCTAATATTTCCAATTGATTTCCTGTGAATATTTTCTATTCTAGATATTGGACTATAATCGTTTCCCACGAGAACAATTAATACTCACCTATGTTATTTCGGATTTACCATGTTTCGTTTGGGAAAAAATATTTTCTGAAAATTTTCAAAAATTTACTATTAAAGAACTGCAGAAAATTTCATATTTTTGGGCATATACTTGATGTTAAAGCTTTTTTATATTTTAAAAACAAATTAATTTAATAACAGTGTCACTTATTTTAATTCTCAGAAATTTTAAACGGTCTCTCTTTTTCTCTCTCTGTATATATATATATATATATAGATAAACATTAATTACAGTAAATCCAAAACGTTTCAAACTGATAAAAATGCAGGAATTTTGTTTCCTTTATCCCACTACAGTGTGGTTATATATCACGCTAATCCATTCGATCATAAGAATAACACAAACGATTTCTTTAGGAGTTACGCAAATACTACATTCTTTTATGAATAAGAATCTTAGTTAGCATTTCCGCCTCATTAATTTCATTCTTGGAGTAATTAACGAAGAGCTGGGAAAGTGGAAAAAAAGATACTTTTTCAAATGCGGATTAAGCTATTAGCATTAAAATTTTCTTCTTATCACACATTCTTCGAACTACGACATATTTTTTCATTGGAAGGCAATTAACAAAGAACTCAGATAATACGATTAACGTTATTTAAAATATTTTTTGGTTATTTCTGAATGTTTTTGATATGCATAAAAAATTCTAACCAATATTTATATTAAATTATTTTGTAACATTTAATGCATTTTATTAGATATCGCATAACCAGCAAGTTAAGATTAATTAAAGTCATTTACGTCTCTATCTGATGCAAAATCTTTGTGCTTATGAACATAATAATTGCAAAACTCTGCATAACGGCGACTTATTTGTATGAGAACTCGGTATGTATAAGTAGATTATAAGTCTTCTTTTTATTCTATGTCATTAGACATTTCCATGCATATCTCGTAGGTGAATCTGTTTCAACACCTCAAGAGTAGAATGGCTGGCTCCCAAACACAACAAAATAGGGCCAGGAGCACCCTCGGAACTACACTTAGGGCATGGTGGGAAAATTTTCTGACTGTTACTAAATATCCCGTTCTTAATGTGGTCAGTCCTTAAATTGGATAGTACTGAAAAGTTACCCCTTGTATGTTCTAAGTTTAAAAGATCTCCGGAAAACTTAAATTCAAATTACCAAAAGTGATGAGGGCCGCCCTTTACTCCTTCAAAATTTCTGCCTGTAGAATGGAGAGGTAAACATCTTCAGAGAGGAGGTCGCTCCTCAGGGAGAAGTTCTATCTTCAAGGGCTATGCTACAGAGAAGTCTGTCAGTGATTAGATTATAAGTAGATATAAGAAGCAGCAAAATAAAATAAATTCTATCAATACTGGGCAGAAGGGTAAGTGTTTTTAAGTCTCTAATTCTCATAAGCCAGCATCGAGCACTTTTTATAAGGTTTTCAATAGTATTCAGACATCCCATTAAAAAAATAATTCAGAAATGGCCAGACTTCAAAAAGGATAGAAAACCGGAATAACTGATAATGGAAAATACAAGGATTTTATTGATATTTTAAAGTGCATGGTCAGCCGCCAGCATAGTGTAGTTAATAGCGTCGATAACGTCAACGCAGTGGGCTTCTGTTCAAATCTCAAGTACGGCTTGGTCGTTAGCATGTTGTTCCCTCATAGTGAGCAATGCTGGTATACTTCAATGTTACTCCCAAAACAAAGTAGCCGGCGGAAATTCGCAGTGAATAGCATAAGGCGAATGTTTCACAACAAGTGCCACCGCATTAGGAAAAAAGTACATGGGCTTTATGAAGTATCGACAGTAAAATTAATTTATTTAATGGAAAAGAACGGTAACATGGCTGTAAGCTCAGGAAAAGCATATTTTGTGAGGTGACAAATCATTTCAAAAAAATGTTATCATCAATATCTTAATATGTGGGCAAGTTTTAAAAATAATGGAGAATAATATATTTCAATTCTTTAATCTCGGGGTCGTGTATTCAAGCCCCGCGCTGGGAGGTATCCGTTTTTTATTACGGTATAAAAATTGGAATGAAACTAAGAATATTTAAATAGATAATTTCATTGATAAGACTAGATAATCGTATGGTCGAGTTTT
>CAJRAI020000340.1:47019-75307 GCA_907164885.2 Dolomedes plantarius
TTATCGACCCACTCAAGGGATGAAATGCTGAGTCGACTTTGCCCAGTCGCAGGATCGAACCCTGGACCTGTGGGGTGGCAGCTTGACACATTTAATCACTACGCCACCGGGCGTATATATATATATGAATATATACTGCTGACCATTAAAATTGCAACACCAGGATGGAAAGCAAATCACAAAACTTTACTTATTGTACGTATACAGTATAGAAGGAAGAAAAAAATCATTAAGTTTGTAGGCACTTTGATAGTAAACATGGTACTTAATAAATACACACAGCTGCCACCTCTGACAGTTAAAACGTCTCTAACCCGGTTAGGCATCGAGTCGAACTGCGCTTGGAGGACAGATATGGGCAAGTCATTTCATGCTGCTTCCAATCTATGCCACACTTCATCAATCGTAGTGGCTTTACAGTGGTGGCGGCCCAGTCTTTCAGCAACCCGTGACCAGATGTTTTCAATGGATGAGAGATCTGGAGATCGTGCTGAACAGGGCAAAAGTCAAACACCCTATGTATCGAGGTAGGTCAGGACACGACGGGCAACATGCTGTCTTGCATTATCTTGTTGAAAGAAAACGTCTCCAAGGTCCCGGAGATTGGGCACAGCCACCGGTGTTAAGATTTGAGAAACTTAACGCTGGCTGTTCAGATTACCGACGACGCAAACAAGAAGTGTTCGTCTCGTGTACCCAATGGCTGCCCATACGAGGCAACCATTGGGTACACGCCATTGGGGAATCCATTGGGACAACCAATGGGGTGCAGGGCCCGTATGACGATATAGAATGCAAGCTGGACACGTCCGTTCTCCTTGGTGCCTCCAGACACGGATACATTCATCATAATGCTGCATGAAGAACCGGGACCCGTCTGGAAAGACGACGTGGTGACATTCCTGTATCCATATTTGTCGTTGGGTGTACCACAGTTGTCCACGTCTCTATGCTGCTGTGTCAGCGGAAACCGCAATAATGATCGCAGTCCAGACACTCCGTGCTGCTCCAGACGTCGTCGAACTGTCCGTGCGGATAATTGTCGTGTTGCAAACAAGTTCATTTCCTGACTCAAGGTCCGTGATGTGGCTGCACGATCCTGCAAGGCCGACCTGACTACCTGACTGTCCTCTCGAGCGTTAGTGACGGGAGGTCATTGAGATCCTGCATGGAGTTCAGTATGATCCTCCTGAACTCATCGATTCCATATTCGCACGACAGTCGCTGGATTCTGACCAATGCGAGTAGCAATGCCGCGGAACGAGAAACAGCACCCTCGATAGGCCACGATCCTGCCACTATCGAATTCCGACATGTGCCTATAGCCGTTTCTCCTTCTTATATAAGGCATAATACAATATTCTCACTTACAACCAACATTCAAATGCTATTTCTAAATTAGAAAACCACTGCGTAACTTTCCTTTTATACAGAGTTTGAGATGCCGTTTCTCCCTCCTGCGTTGTTCGATTGTGCTTAATTACTAGTCATTTGCATATCCCAGCATCTTCTTCCTTTTATGCGAATTTGACGCGGAGACATTCGCCTATAATTCAACGCAGTTTTGCTGGCCATTTTATTATGGGGGTGCCATATAGGCGGTATATATATATATATATATATATATATATATATATATATATATATATATATATATATATATATATATTTATATATATATACATACGATTATGTATACTTATCTGCGTTTATATATTAATTTCAATATTTAAAGTCCCAAAAATTGAGTGCTCTTTTATACCATTTTTTGGGTAAACACTACATTTTTTGTGTAAATACAAATATCCCTTCTTCTTTACTTAGTCACCGCTGTTTAACATTTCGTACATTTGCGAACTATTTTTGAAAATGAAGCACACGAAGAGTAAAATTAAATAAAAAAATTCTTATGTGCATCTTTAGAACTCCGTAAGAATTGCAACTACTTCCATCGAAGCAGACATAGTTTCGCATAAATAAGGTCAAGCATCCCACTAATTTTATGTGTATACTGCCTTCTTTTTTGCGTTATAATAATTAGTTAAAAAATTTAAATAAGTTTTGTTTTTTATAAACATTAAGTATGTTATTCATTTTATGTGCAGTCCAATAGAATTTCTCTTCTGTTAGCGCGGCGTAGATGAGAGAAAAGGTTGGATACTCATGCCCTATATTTTTTTAGTCGAAAAAAGAATTTCTTTCTCTTCTTTGACTCTGATTGTTCCAACTACCTTTCTATGATTTGGCTTTTTTTTTAACATGGAGCATATTTTTTCGGAAGTTTTCCAATCAAATCGTTACGGGACGAAATTGCGTCACGCAAAAGATCGCAGACTGTCAGTGTTACAGATGGAGGAGTTCCGTTGTAAGAAATGGAGGATTGGTTGTTGTTTTTCCCTCCCTACATCTCCAATAAAGTTCGATAAAAAATAATTTATTGACACTGGGCGACAGTGTGGTTGTCGGAGAAGAAAGTCGTGTGAGGTCAAAAGTAGCATCAATGGTAAGAGGCCATTAATTATCCCATTTTGTTTCCCCGTGTAGCTACATGAAAGATAGTAGAAGTTTATTTACGAATCATTTG
Organism: Dolomedes plantarius; assembly: GCA_907164885.2. Classification (NCBI taxonomy): domain Eukaryota; kingdom Metazoa; phylum Arthropoda; class Arachnida; order Araneae; family Dolomedidae; genus Dolomedes; species Dolomedes plantarius. The sequence goes on from CAJRAI020000340.1 coordinate 49,604, forward strand.
TTTATTTCCCCCCTAGGAAATTGGAATCTTTTTTTTTTTTTGAGCGGAGGCACTTGTCGTCAGACATTCATCTATACTACGCCGCAGTTTACTATCAATTTTATTATGGGGGCACCATATAGGCGGGCAGCATTACCCCCTACGAAGGGCGACACGAATGGAGGCATTTTTCATGGCGCGACGCCGGGATTCGATCCGAGCACCCTCAGCACCGAAAACCAGCGCTCTGCACCACCGGGTTGCCACAAGCCCGCATTTGGAATCTTTCAAGAATGACGTGAAAAAAAACATTATAGGTATAGCTGATGCAGATGTTTCATGCACGCTGATTCTATCTGTTTGATAGACGTGACCTACTGATTTTTTTTTTTTTGAGAATTTTGAATCTCAGGCCTTCTTAAGGGTTATTCCAACTACTTTATTACGCTTTCAGTAATTTTTGGCAACATCCCGATGTAAAAATGTGATCCATAGATCAGCTTTAAAACAATCGAACAACAACAAAAAATTTGAAGTTGTTGTATTTGGTCCGAAATTTTCAGTAAAAGCAACAGAAACCTTTCAATTACCATCTAACACAGGGGTACTCAACCTGCGGCCCGCCGAGCTTTTAAGTGCGGCTCGAAACACTCACACTCATTATTAGGCAGGTTCTTTTGTAAACATAATTTTGGAAATTAGTATCAGATAATACAAAACTGAACAAAACTGTACCACCCACTGCTCGCGTTATTCACATCAAAGTTATCTTTGTGAATAATCCAATTCCAAACTTAAATGTGCGAAGACCGTCTATGGAAATCTGCTTACTAATTCTTACCATGATGACATATTGAGAGTAGCATGTAGCAAGTATAAAACTGATTTGTTTGAAATAGTCAAAATTTTGTCTAAACATAAAAAAAAATCACACTCATTTTTAAATAAACGTTTAATTTTTTTTTAGGTTTTAAGTTTTATTTTTTGCGTTATTATACAGTAAAACCTCATTTATCTGGACTAACTGGGACCGTAGGGAATCAAGACAATCGAAAATCCGGTTAATCCGGGTAATATGGGTAATAAGAAAAACAAAATCCTTAACTAAGTAGACTTACCATTTATTACATAAAAAATTGTGTTTTGTAACAAAATTAATAATATTGTCTTACAAGACAATAAGGGGACAAGGGACTTTTAAACTCGAATTTTTTAATTTTTAGTTTTTTAACTCTATATACAAAATGAGAATATTTAATTTTCTTTTTTACTACACTGAAAACTCCTAGAATTGAAAATAAGGAATTTTTTGTAGAATAATGACTATTTTTCAATTTTTTTTCAAAAATGCTAACGTTTTTCAAAATGTTCTATGCGCACTCTATCTTAATTAAGGTCTTTAAATTTTTTACTTCAAGTTTACCATATGTATATAAATATAAATGTACATTTAATTATTTTTGTAGTAATCTAAAGTTTTTAAATTTTATAATTTTATAATTTTTTTCTATTCTGCCTGTTATTTTTTAATGTTTTTACTTTATTTTATGGTCTATAAATTTGAAAAATAAATCTATTGTCAAAGAATCATGCACAGTTTTATGACAAACACTTCTATTAACAATTCTGAGAAATTTGGAAGATATCAGAAGAAAATGAATACGCATGGAGCCATTTGAAAAATTCTAGCATTTTAGAAGAATGTTTTGATAAACAGATCTGATTCTTCCACAAAATACTTATTTGTGAATTCGAAGTATTGTCAATGAAGTAGAAAAGAATATTAATTATACTCATGTGGTATATAGTGTAAAATACTGAAAATCAAAAAAGAACGAGATTGAAGGTCCCTTCTTCCCTTAAAGGGACAAAATGTCTATTCACATCATTTCTTAACAAAGAATTGGTCCACTGTCTTCTGTTTCAAACGCGTGTGGAGTTTATAAATAATAAAAATGTCTACAAATGTGATCCGGATTATCCGGCGATCCGGATCTACGAGGGCCGGATAAACGAGGTTTTACTGTATTATGAGGTATGGAGTACTATGTTGCGGCCTGCGTAACAAAGCAAGCATATGTATGAGGCCCGAGAAAAAAAAAAGTTGAGTATGGCTGATCTAACCGGACTGACAATTGAGCCTCTGTCACAAGACTCGGCAAACTATCAACTGAACTATTTGGTGAAAAAAGCGTTATTTTCAATGATTTTGCTACCCCCATACATAACTTCAGCATCTTACCTCGAGCTCTGCCAATAATGTTCATTTAATGCTTTTATTTTTAATGGAAGTGTTATTGAATGATGTAAAAAAGAATTAATAACGGAATGAACGAAAGAAAAGAAGATGAAAAGATCCTGACCAACACGAAGAAGATCGTTTAGTGTTTTTTCACCTACCAAAAACATAGACAATTTAAGGCAGAAAATCAGATGCCGTACCTAATGAAATGAAAGTCGATAAAACCACATCCAATATCTTTTTTTCACACAATCGTAATGCGTGGGAGAAAAGAGAGCGGAAAGAACTTTTTCCAATATGAGGCGTATTTAAAGACTCAGAATCGGATACGTTGGTGTTATGAGTGGAAGTCAGTATAGTCGTTACTGTGTCAATAAAACTGGCTGAAAACAACAATGAACGGAATTTTGTGGTGAAAGGAGAGCCAGAATAAGAGATAATACCTAAAAATAAGAAACTTTCACTGAATAGTGGGACATTTCAGTATGGGAAAAAATGTGATTCTATTTGATACCAAAATGTTTAATTTAAATGAATATTTGTTTCCATCCAACGCAGAAGACACATAGTGTTTTCGTCATTGTGACATTTAGATACTGCGAGATTTGTTGGTTGCTTGTATTGTGGACACCTCAATTTTAATGAGCATCTGGTGGGCTCATGCATTCCCCCCCACCCATATATCATATGGAGAGACTTTCACGTCTACGGATATATTCTGCCCATTCCCGACGCAGAAACGAATGTATTCACTGGCGTTTTTAGCACACTCAGAACCGTAAGCCGACGCTCTGCCACTAAGATGCCTTGAGCTTGATTTAAATGAATTGTTGTGACTTTTATTTTGACCTTTACAAATTTCCTATTGATAATTCTCTCGACTAATAAATTATTCTTTCTAGTCATTTCGTAGTAATGTGCATTATCTAACTTGGCTCAAATGCCTATCTTTACCCATGAAGAAAGGAGTGGGAAGTGGTATTCACAGAATGCGATTTCTTGTTTTGGGGCAGAAATAAAGATGAACCGTAAAAGGCATAGGAAGAAGGCCGAACTGACGGGTTTACCTCTCGATGTACAGGATTGGAAGAAGGCCCGTGGCAATTTTTAGGAAAGCTGTGTTAGCTGAAAAACGTTCGTCCTTTAACAACATCATTTGTAACATCAATTTTCAAACAGACTGGGAAAGAGACGGTTTAGATTTCTCGCAAAAATCAGAAATGGAAACATCAGTATCGCTAAGTAACGTACCATTGTTGATGAAAAGCCTATTTCATCACACTATGGGATTGCTAAAGCAATTTTAAGCATTCCTCTTACTTTCAGCTAATGTTCATAATAATCATAAATTAATAAACAGACACGTTTGCTCTCCCAAATATATGCCATAATAAAACTTTCGTTATGTTAACAGTTTTCTTACAAATTTTGTTTTATTACATTACGACATCAGTAATCAGATTATAGCTGAATTAAAATTTTCTTCAAATCTTAAATGTTGACTGTGATTAGCAACAACAGGTAAAGTAAGTCTTTTGATTAGTAAGTATAATCTCTGAGGACAGGTATAATGCCTATATAATATCGTTACTTCCTTAACTTATACGCTAGATTTGTATTTTATTTAATAAAATAGTGGATTGAATAATTATTTCCACTATTTTATTAAATAGTGGAAAATAATACTTCGTTTATTTTAATTTAATACCCCTTCAGTTTCAATAGCTTAAGCTCATCCTTTCCACACATTTCAGTTTCTTTCTTATCTTCCTTAAAATGTTAGAATGGAAAAGCAAACAGACCTTTTTATATCAAATATTCAGAGGGAAGTTTAGAAACTCAGATTTAAACGCAATGATGCGAAATTAAAGTTGATTTCAGTTTAATGACCTTTAATATTTTCTTCTAAAACTATATTAAACTTACTTACTCTGACCTCGTACAGACTGAATAAATGCAGCTTGTTTTAAAAATTTTATGTACTGTATATAATTCTGAATATGAATTTAATCCTTAAAAAATGTAATTCAGTATTAATCACCGTTTCTTCAAGTTGTATTGAAGAAAGCAGTACATTACAAAAGCAAGCAATAAATTGTGGAAAGACTCTGTATATTAATGTAAATACTTTGTTTTTAACAGAAAAAATGCTATAGGTAATGATATAAAAAAGCAATGAATATGACAAATTGAAGCTTCAATTACTGAAATTACACTGCTGGCCACTGTAAATGCAACACCCTGAAGAAAACATGCAAATAGCATGAAATTTACAACTTGCATTAGCGGAGGTGAGATATGCAAATGATTAGAATTTCAGCGCGGACGCACATCACGCGCGCCTGTGGCGCCACTTCAAAGCGCTATTTAAGGCTTGGAGATTTCGACGATTTCAAGTTCGGCAATTGTGTTTTTCTTGTGTTTTTTTTCAAAAAAAACGATCAATTATGCCTCGTCGAAAACAGCGATCATCTTTTGATCAAGTATCCGAGTTCGACAGAGGAAGGATAGTGGCCTACCGAGATTGTGGATCATCTTTCAGGGAAATCGGTAGTCGTGTTGGACGAAACCAAACAACTGTAATGCGAATATGTGATCGTTGGATGCAGAAGGGTACGACGGACTGGCGTGTTCGATCGCATCCACCTCAGCGCACCACTTCACGTGATGACAGGCAAATTGTGTGCATGGCAGTGACGGATCACTCAGTCACATCACGAACCATAGCACAGCACATGCAGTCTGTAACGCATCATCCAGTGTCTGCGCGTACCATTCGACGCCATTTACAGCAGAGTGGTCTGTCCGCAAGACGTCCATTGCTTTGTCTACCCTTGACGCAGAACCACAGACGTCTCCGCCGCCAATGGTGCGATGACAGAATGATGTGGACGGCAGAATGGAATGAAATTGTCTTTACTGACGAGTCACGCTTCTGTCTGCAACACCACGATGGTCGCTTTCGAGTCTTGAGACACCGTGAAGAGAGGTTGCTGAACAGCTGCGTTATGCACCGCCACACTGGTCCTGCACCGTATATTATGGTAGGGGGCGGTATTGGATATCACTCTCGCACAGATCTAGTACGCATTGCCGGTACTTTAAACAACCAGTGCTACATCTCCGAGGTGTTGGAGCCAGTTGTCCTTCCTTACCTTCAGGGCTTGCCCACAGCCATATTTCAACAGGATAATGCGCGACCACACGTGGCACGCGTTGTCCAACGGTTCTTCGTCAATCGCCAGATTGAATTGCTTCCTTGGCCGCCTCGCTCTCCGGATCTTTCGCCGATAGAAAACATGTGGTCCATGGCTGCTCTACGATTGACCCAGATTCCATCCCCAGCTGCCACAGCAGATCAACTTTGGCAACGTGTGGAAGCTGCTTGGTCTGCTGTACCGCAAGAACCCATCCAAAGTCTCTTTGAATCAATGCCGAGGCGTGTGGCAGTGGTGATCTCCAACAATGGCAGCTACTCTGGCTACTGATTTTGGCAGGAACCACACTTCACAGATGTCTATAAATTTAATCATTTGATACTTGGTCAACATGTTATCTACAAAATAAATTTTGTTGTGATATTTCTTCTCTTTCTTGGTGTTGCAATTTGGGTGGCCAGTAGTGTAATATGTGAACGCATATAACTATATGCATAATTGCATATAAATATATGCATATATATATGTATATATATGCATATATATATATATATATGCATATATATATGTATATATATATGCATATTATATATATATATATATTTTTATATATATACGTATGTATTCATATGTATGTAGATGTATGCATTTATGTGCACACCCACATATATATTATATATATGTATTATAATTTTTGCTATACAGTTGTGATAATATATACAGTCGACAGTTATGATGTTAAGCACTTTTAACTTAACTTCCTCTAAGTGTTTTGATGTTGAAAAATTGTTCTTTGTGGGAAAGGATATTTATCTACTATTAGGAGTATTTAAAAAGGAATGAATTAAGTGCAAATTCATAAAATAACCTACACAATATATTTTTATGAATAAGAGGATCATTTTAATAACATTTAAGGTGCAAAAATCATTCCGAGAGATTTTTAAACAAATAAGACATAGTCTTATTTCAAAGATCCCTTTTGTTCATTCTTGTTCATTATTAATTTCATTTAGAATTTCCAATTATCTTAGCAGAAAAAATTAAATAACCAATTTCTGTTGAATGCAATTAAAATGGCAAGTATCCCTTTTTATCTTTCATTCGATTTTTTTCTACTCAGAGTATACTGTGATGTTTTATAATAAGATTACTTCATCTGAAAATGTCACACTTTAAAGAGATGTTTGTGATTGTCAAAATTTTAGATTCATTTTATTTGACGAAAAAAACTTTGTTCTTTGTTTTTGATATAAATCGTCAAGATACCTAGGAAGAATAATTTTTTCAAGTCATCGTTTTAAATGAGGTAAAAATGAAGTGATATAATTAATTAAAAAGCATGGGCATTGCACTTTTATCGACGCTATGAAGTACTCTTTTTAATGTTCTTAAAATTTGTTGAACATACATTTTCTTATTTCTGGCCCGTTAATTTTTATAAAAGCTAATATTTCCAATTGATTTTCCTGTGAATATTTTCTATTCTAGATATTGGACTATAATCGTTTCCCACGAGAACAATTAATACTCACCTATGTTATTTCGGATTTACCATGTTTCGTTTGGGAAAAAATATTTTCTGAAAATTTTCAAAAATTTACTATTAAAGAACTGCAGAAAATTTCATATTTTTGGGCATATACTTGATGTTAAAGCTTTTTTATATTTTAAAAACAAATTAATTTAATAACAGTGTCACTTATTTTAATTCTCAGAAATTTTAAACGGTCTCTCTTTTTCTCTCTCTGTATATATATATATATATATATAGATAAACATTAATTACAGTAAATCCAAAACGTTTCAAACTGATAAAAATGCAGGAATTTTGTTTCCTTTATCCCACTACAGTGTGGTTATATATCACGCTAATCCATTCGATCATAAGAATAACACAAACGATTTCTTTAGGAGTTACGCAAATACTACATTCTTTTTATGAATAAGAATCTTAGTTAGCATTTCCGCCTCATTAATTTCATTCTTGGAGTAATTAACGAAGAGCTGGGAAAGTGGAAAAAAAGATACTTTTTCAAATGCGGATTAAGCTATTAGCATTAAAATTTTCTTCTTATCACACATTCTTCGAACTACGACATATTTTTTCATTGGAAGGCAATTAACAAAGAACTCAGATAATACGATTAACGTTATTTTAAAATATTTTTTGGTTATTTCTGAATGTTTTTGATATGCATAAAAAATTCTAACCAATATTTATATTAAATTATTTTGTAACATTTAATGCATTTTATTAGATATCGCATAACCAGCAAGTTAAGATTAATTAAAGTCATTTACGTCTCTATCTGATGCAAAATCTTTGTGCTTATGAACATAATAATTGCAAAACTCTGCATAACGGCGACTTATTTGTATGAGAACTCGGTATGTATAAGTAGATTATAAGTCTTCTTTTTATTCTATGTCATTAGACATTTCCATGCATATCTCGTAGGTGAATCTGTTTCAACACCTCAAGAGTAGAATGGCTGGCTCCTAAACACAACAAAATAGGGCCAGGAGCACCCTCGGAACTACACTTAGGGCATGGTGGGAAAATTTTCTGACTGTTACTAAATATCCCGTTCTTAATGTGGTCAGTCCTTAAATTGGATAGTACTGAAAAGTTACCCCTTGTATGTTCTAAGTTTAAAAGATCTCCGGAAAACTTAAATTCAAATTACCAAAAGTGATGAGGGCCGCCCTTTACTCCTTCAAAATTTCTGCCTGTAGAATGGAGAGGTAAACATCTTCAGAGAGGAGGTCGCTCCTCAGGGAGAAGTTCTATCTTCAAGGGCTATGCTACAGAGAAGTCTGTCAGTGATTAGATTATAAGTAGATATAAGAAGCAGCAAAATAAAATAAATTCTATCAATACTGGGCAGAAGGGTAAGTGTTTTTAAGTCTCTAATTCTCATAAGCCAGCATCGAGCACTTTTTATAAGGTTTTCAATAGTATTCAGACATCCCATTAAAAAAATAATTCAGAAATGGCCAGACTTCAAAAAGGATAGAAAACCGGAATAACTGATAATGGAAAATACAAGGATTTTATTGATATTTTAAAGTGCATGGTCAGCCGCCAGCATAGTGTAGTTGTTAGCGTCGATAACGTCAACGCAGTGGGCTTCTGTTCAAATCTCAAGTACGGCTTGGTCGTTAGCATGTTGTTCCCTCATAGTGAGCAATGCTGGTATACTTCAATGTTACTCCCAAAACAAAGTAGCCGGCGGAAATTCGCAGTGAATAGCATAAGGCGAATGTTTCACAACAAGTGCCACCGCATTAGGAAAAAAGTACATGGGCTTTATGAAGTATCGACAGTAAAATTAATTTATTTAATGGAAAAGAACGGTAACATGGCTGTAAGCTCAGGAAAAGCATATTTTGTGAGGTGACAAATCATTTCAAAAAAATGTTATCATCAATATCTTAATATGTGGGCAAGTTTTAAAAATAATGGAGAATAATATATTTCAATTCTTTAATCTCGGGGTCGTGTATTCAAGCCCCGCGCTGGGAGGTATCCGTTTTTTATTACGGTATAAAAATTGGAATGAAACTAAGAATATTTAAATAGATAATTTCATTGATAAGACTAGATAATCGTATGGTCGAGTTTTACTGAAATAAAACATTTTGACATTTAACATTGAGTTATATGTAAACATAGCACTTTCCTGATAACTGCAGGTGATGCTAAATTCATTTTCTATAGAATTTTAAGATATATATCGATGGTATTCAGTGAAAAGAGATAGACACTGTAGACATAGTCGACACCTTCCGACGCAAGCCCGGCTGGCTGAGTCGGTAGAGCACGAGATTCTTAATCTCGGGGTCGTGGGTTCGAGCCCCACGTTGGGCGGTATCCGTTTTTTATTACGGTATATTTGATTGGTATGAAACTAAGAATATTTGAATAGATAATTTTCCCGATTAGTAGAAATAATCGTAGGATCGAGTTTCACTCAAATATAACATTTTGACATTTAAGAATTACAAAAAAGATAAGTAAGGGAGAGAAAGTAGACAAACATTTTATTCTGAATGTCCGACTATCTGAATCGGCAGAAGACGAAACTAATAATATGAGTGTCGTAAAATAGAGCTCACCGTAAGGCGATTGTCCGTTTTCATACGTCCAGAATCTAATAATTTTAGGAATATCTTGCTTAACTCCAGGGACGGCCGAAGTGGCGAGTGAGTGAACGGAATCTCCAGGTGGGCCATTTAATCCTGCTGCAGGATGAACATTTGCCACATCTAAAATGGAAACTGGGACACTTGAGAAAATTTTTCCCTGGAGTTGATGATTCTGTTAGAGTGCTGGAGCTCAATACCGCTGACGGAACATTAAAGAGAGCAATCGGTAAACTAACTATTAATCTCAGGGTTGTAAAACGAAGCACCCCGTAGGTCGATTGTCGTTTTACTTACGCCAAGAATGTTAGAATTTGTGGTATATATAAACATAGTACTTTTCTTACAACTGCAGGAGATGCTAACTTCGAATCTATAGAATTTAAAAATACTTATCGAAGACATTAATCGAAACGAGGTAGAAACTGTAGACATAGTTGACAGCTTTTGGAGCGAGCCCTGCTAGCTCAGTCGGTAGAGCACGAGACTCTTAATCTCGGGGTCGTGGGTTCGAGCCCCACGTTGGGCGGTATCCGTTTTTTATTACGGTATAAAAATTGGAATGAAACTAAGAATATTTAAATAGATAATTTCATTGATAAGACTAGATAATCGTATGGTCGAGTTTTACTCAAATAAAACATTTTGACATTTAACAGTTAGAAATATGAGAAGTAAGGGACATATAGAAGAGAAAAATTTTATTCTAAATGTCCGGCTACCTCAATCGATAGAAAACGAATCTATTAATATCAGGTTCGTATAATCGAGCTTACTGTAGGGTGATTGTCCTTTTACATACTTTCAGAATGTTATAATTTGAGTTATATGTAAACATAGTACTTTCCTGATAACTGCAGGTGATGCTAAATTGGACTCTATAGAATTTTAAGATACTTATCGATGGTATAAAGAGAGCAATCGGTAAACAAACTATTAATATCAGGGTTGTAAAACGAAGCACCCCGTAGGTCGATTGTCGTTTTACTTACGCCAAGAATGTTAGAATTTGTGGTATATATAAACATAGTACTTTTCTTACAACTGCAGGAGATGCTAACTTCGAATCTATAGAATTTAAAATACTTATCGAAGACATTAATCGAAACGAGGTAGACACTGTAGACATAGTTGACAGCTTTTGGAGCGAGCCCGGCTAGCTCAGTCGGTAGAGCACGAGACTCTTAATCTCGGGGTCGTGGGTTCGAGCCCCACGTTGGGCGGTATCCGTTTTTATTACGGTATAAAAATTGGAATGAAACTAAGAATATTTAAATAGATAATTTCATTGATAAGACTAGATAATCGTATGGTCGAGTTTTACTCAAATAAAACATTTTGACATTCAACAGTTAGAAATATGAGAAGTAAGGGACATATAGAAGAGAAAAATTTTATTCTAAATGTCCTGCTACCTCAACAATAGAAAACGAATCTATTAATATCAGGTTCGTATAATCGAGCTTACTGTAGGGTGATTGTCCTATTACATACTTTCAGAATGTTATAATTTGAGTTATATGTAAACATAGTACTTTCCTGATAACTGCAGGTGATGCTAAATTGGACTCTATAGAATTTTAAGATACTTATCGATGGTATTAAGTGAAAAGAGATAGACACTGTAGACATAGTCGACACCTTTCGACGCAAGCCCGGCTAGCTCAGTCGGTAGAGCACGAGACTCTTAATCTCGGGGTCGTGGGTTCGAGCCCCACGTTGGGCGGTATCCGTTTTTTATTACGGTATACTTAATTGGTATGAAACTAAGAATATTTGAATAGATAATTTTCCCGATTAGTAGAAATAATCGTAGGATCGAGTTTCACTCAAATATAACATTTTGACATTTAACAATTACAAATAGGATAAGTAAGGGAGAGAAAGTATACAAACATTTTATTCTGAATGTCCAGTTATCTGAATCGGCAGAAGACGAAACTAATAATATGAGTGTCGTAAAATAGAGCTCACCGTAAGGCGATTGTCCGTTTTCATACGTCCAGAATCTAATAATTTTTGGAATATCTTGCTTAACTCCAGGGACGGCCGAAGTGGCGAGTGAGTGAACGGAATCTCCAGGTGGGCCATTTAATCCTGCTGCAGGATGAACATTTGCCACATCTAAAATGGAAACTGGGACACTTGAGAAAATGTTTCCCTGGAGTTGATGATTCTGTTAGAGTGCTGGAGCTCAATACCGCTGACGGAACATTAAAGAGAGCAATCGGTAAACTAACTATTAATCTCAGGGTTGTAAAACGAAGCACCCCGTAGGTCGATTGTCGTTTTACTTACGCCAAGAATGTTAGAATTTGTGGTATATATAAACATAGTACTTTTCTTACAACTGCAGGAGATGCTAACTTCGAATCTATAGAATTTAAAAATACTTATCGAAGACATTAATCGAAACGAGGTAGACACTGTAGACATAGTTGACAGCTTTTGGAGCGAGCCCGGCTAGCTCAGTCGGTAGAGCACGAGACTCTTAATCTCGGGGTCGTGGGTTCGAGCCCCACGTTGGGCGGTATCCGTTTTTTATTACGGTATAAAAATTGGAATGAAACTAAGAATATTTAAATAGATAATTTCATTGATAAGACTAGATAATCGTATGGTCGAGTTTTACTCAAATTAAACATTTTGACATTTAAAAGTTAGAAATATGAGAAGTAAGAAACATATAGAAGAGAAAAATTTTATTCTAAATGTCCTGCTACCTCAACCGATAGAAAACGAATCTATTAATATCAGGTTCGTATAATCGAGCTTACTGTAGGGTGATTGTCCTTTTACATACTTTCAGAATGTTATAATTTGAGTTATATGTAAACATAGTACTTTCCTGATAACTGCAGGTGATGCTAAATTGGACTCTATAGAATTTTAAGATACTTATCGATGGTATTAAGTGAAAAGAGATAGACACTGTAGACATAGTCGACACCTTTCGACGCAAGCCCGGCTAGCTCAGTCGGTAGAGCACGAGACTCTTAATCTCGGGGTCGTGGGTTCGAGCCCCACGTTGGGCGGTATCCGTTTTTTATTACGGTATACTTAATTGGTATGAAACTAAGAATATTTGAATAGATAATTTTCCCGATTAGTAGAAATAATCGTAGGATCGAGTTTCACTCAAATATAACATTTTGACATTTAACAATTACAAATAAGATCAATAAGGGAGAGAAAGTAGACAAACATTTTATTCTGAATGTCCAGCTATCTGAATCGGCAGAAGACGAAACTAATAATATGAGTGTCGTAAAATAGAGCTCACCGTAAGGCGATTGTCCGTTTTCATACGTCCAGAATCTAATAATTTTTGGAATATCTTGCTTAACTCCATGGACGGCCGAAGTGGCGAGTGAGTGAACGGAATCTCCAGGTGGGCCATTTAATCCTGCTGCAGGATGAACATTTGCCACATCTAAAATGGAAACTGGGACACTTGAGAAAATTTTTCCCTGGAGTTGATGATTCTGTTAGAGTGCTGGAGCTCAATACCGCTGACGGAACATTAAAGAGAGCAATCGGTAAACTAACTATTAATCTCAGGGTTGTAAAACGAAGCACCCCGTAGGTCGATTGTCGTTTTACTTACGCCAAGAATGTTAGAATTTGTGGTATATATAAACATAGTACTTTTCTTACAACTGCAGGAGATGCTAACTTCGAATCTATAGAATTTAAAAATACTTATCGAAGACATTAATCGAAACGAGGTAGACACTGTAGACATAGTTGACAGCTTTTGGAGCGAGCCCGGCTAGCTCAGTCGGTAGAGCACGAGACTCTTAATCTCGGGGTCGTGGGTTCGAGCCCCACGTTGGGCGGTATCCGTTTTTTATTACGGTATAAAAATTGGAATGAAACTAAGAATATTTAAATAGATAATTTCATTGATAAGACTAGATAATCGTATGGTCGAGTTTTACTCAAATAAAACATTTTGACATTTAACAGTTAGAAATATGAGAAGTAAGGGACATATAGAAGAGAAAAATTTTATTCTAAATGTCCGGCTACCTCAATCGATAGAAAACGAATCTATTAATATCAGGTTCGTATAATCGAGCTTACTGTAGGGTGATTGTCCTTTTACATACTTTCAGAATGTTATAATTTGAGTTATATGTAAACATAGTACTTTCCTGATAACTGCAGGTGATGCTAAATTGGACTCTATAGAATTTTAAGATACTTATCGATGGTATTAAGTGAAAAGAGATAGACACTGTAGACATAGTCGACACCTTTCGACGCAAGCCCGGCTAGCTCAGTCGGTAGAGCACGAGACTCTTAATCTCGGGGTCGTGGGTTCGAGCCCCACGTTGGGCGGTATCCGTTTTTTATTACGGTATACTTAATTGGTATGAAACTAAGAATATTTGAATAGATAATTTTCCCGATTAGTAGAAATAATCTTAGGATCGAGTTTCACTCAAATATAACATTTTGACATTTAACAATTACAAATAGGATAAGTAAGGGAGAGAAAGTATACAAACATTTTATTCTGAATGTCCAGTTATCTGAATCGGCAGAAGACGAAACTAATAATATGAGTGTCGTAAAATAGAGCTCACCGTAAGGCGATTGTCCGTTTTCATACGTCCAGAATCTAATAATTTTTGGAATATCTTGCTTAACTCCAGGGACGGCCGAAGTGGCGAGTGAGTGAACGGAATCTCCAGGTGGGCCATTTAATCCTGCTGCAGGATGAACATTTGCCACATCTAAAATGGAAACTGGGACACTTGAGAAAATTTTTCCCTGGAGTTGATGATTCTGTTAGAGTGCTGGAGCTCAATACCGCTGACGGAACATTAAAGAGAGCAATCGGTAAACTAACTATTAATCTCAGGGTTGTAAAACGAAGCACCCCGTAGGTCGATTGTCGTTTTACTTACGCCAAGAATGTTAGAATTTGTGGTATATATAAACATAGTACTTTTCTTACAACTGCAGGAGATGCTAACTTCGAATCTATAGAATTTAAAAATACTTATCGAAGACATTAATCGAAACGAGGTAGACACTGTAGACATAGTTGACAGCTTTTGGAGCGAGCCCGGCTAGCTCAGTCGGTAGAGCACGAGACTCTTAATCTCGGGGTCGTGGGTTCGAGCCCCACGTTGGGCGGTATCCGTTTTTTATTACGGTATAAAAATTGGAATGAAACTAAGAATATTTAAATAGATAATTTCATTGATAAGACTAGATAATCGTATGGTCGAGTTTTACTCAAATAAAACATTTTGACATTTAAAAGTTAGAAATATGAGAAGTAAGGGACATATAGAAGAGAAAAATTTTATTCTAAATGTCCGGCTACCTCAATCGATAGAAAACGAATCTATTAATATCAGGTTCGTATAATCGAGCTTACTGTAGGGTGATTGTCCTTTTACATACTTTCAGAATGTTATAATTTGAGTTATATGTAAACATAGTACTTTCCTGATAACTGCAGGTGATGCTAAATTGGACTCTATAGAATTTTAAGATACTTATCGATGTTATTAAGTGAAAAGAGATAGACACTGTAGACATAGTCGACACCTTTCGACGCAAGCCCGGCTAGCTGAGTCGGTAGAGCACGAGACTCTTAATCTCGGGGTCGCTGGTTCGAGCCCCACGTTGGGCGGTATCCGTTTTTTATTACGGTATAAAAATTGGAATGAAACTAAGAATATTTAAATAGATAATTTCATTGATAAGACTAGATAATCGTATGGTCGAGTTTTACTCAAATTAAACATTTTGACATTTAACAGTTAGAAATATGAGAAGTAAGGGACAGATAGAGAAGAAAAATTTTATTCTAAATGTCCGGCTACCTCAATCGATAGAAAACGAATCTATTAATATCAGGTTCGTATAATCGAGCTTACTGTAGGGTGGATTGTCCTTTTACATACTTTCAGAATGTTATAATTTGAGTTATATGTAAACATAGTACTTTCCTGATAACTGCAGTCGATGCTAAATTGGACTCTATAGAATTTTAAGATACTTATCGATGGTATTAAGTGAAAAGAGATAGACACTGTAGACATAGTCGACACCTTTCGACGCAAGCCCGGCTAGCTCAGTCGGTAGAGCACGAGACTCTTAATCTCGGGGTCGTGGGTTCGAGCCCCACGTTGGGCGGTATCCGTTTTTTATTACGGTATACTTAATTGGTATGAAACTAAGAATATTTGAATAGATAATTTTCCCGATTAGTAGAAATAATCGTAGGATCGAGTTTCACTCAAATATAACATTTTGACATTTAACAATTACAAATAAGATAAGTAAGGGAGAGAAAGTATACAATCATTTTATTCTGAATGTCCAGCTATCTGAATCGGCAGAAGACGAAACTAATAATATGAGTGTCGTAAAATAGAGCTCACCGTAAGGCGATTGTCCGTTTTCATACGTCCAGAATCTAATAATTTTAGGAATATCTTGCTTAACTCCATGGACGGCCGAAGTGGCGAGTGAGTGAACGGAATCTCCAGGTGGGCCATTTAATCCTGCTGCAGGATGAACATTTGCCACATCTAAAATGGAAACTGGGACACTTGAGAAAATTTTTCCCTGGAGTTGATGATTCTGTTAGAGTGCTGGAGCTCAATACCGCTGACGGAACATTAAAGAGAGCAATCGGTAAACTAACTATTAATCTCAGGGTTGTAAAACGAAGCACCCCGTAGGTCGATTGTCGTTTTACTTACGCCAAGAATGTTAGAATTTGTGGTATATATAAACATAGTACTTTTCTTACAACTGCAGGAGATGCTAACTTCGAATCTATAGAATTTAAAAATACTTATCGAAGACATTAATCGAAACGAGGTAGACACTGTAGACATAGTTGACAGCTTTTGGAGCGAGCCCGGCTAGCTCAGTCGGTAGAGCACGAGACTCTTAATCTCGGGGTCGTGGGTTCGAGCCCCACGTTGGGCGGTATCCGTTTTTTATTACGGTATAAAAATTGGAATGAAACTAAGAATATTTAAATAGATAATTTCATTGATAAGACTAGATAATCGTATGGTCGAGTTTTACTCAAATTAAACATTTTGACATTTAACAGTTAGAAATATGAGAAGTAAGGGACATATAGAAGAGAAAAATTTTATTCTAAATGTCCTGCTACCTCAACCGATAGAAAACGAATCTATTAATATCAGGTTCGTATAATCGAGCTTACTGTAGGGTGATTGTCCTTTTACATACTTTCAGAATGTTATAATTTGAGTTATATGTAAACATAGTACTTTCCTGATAACTGCAGGTGATGCTAAATTGGACTCTATAGAATTTTAAGATACTTATCGATGGTATTAAGTGAAAAGAGATAGACACTGTAGACATAGTCGACACCTTTCGACGCAAGCCCGGCTAGCTCAGTCGGTAGAGCACGAGACTCTTAATCTCGGGGTCGTGGGTTCGAGCCCCACGTTGGGCGGTATCCGTTTTTTATTACGGTATACTTAATTGGTATGAAACTAAGAATATTTGAATAGATAATTTTCCCGATTAGTAGAAATAATCTTAGGATCGAGTTTCACTCAAATATAACATTTTGACATTTAACAATTACAAATAGGATAAGTAAGGGAGAGAAAGTATACAAACATTTTATTCTGAATGTCCAGTTATCTGAATCGGCAGAAGACGAAACTAATAATATGAGTGTCGTAAAATAGAGCTCACCGTAAGGCGATTGTCCGTTTTCATACGTCCAGAATCTAATAATTTTTGGAATATCTTGCTTAACTCCAGGGACGGCCGAAGTGGCGAGTGAGTGAACGGAATCTCCAGGTGGGCCATTTAATCCTGCTGCAGGATGAACATTTGCCACATCTAAAATGGAAACTGGGACACTTGAGAAAATTTTTCCCTGGAGTTGATGATTCTGTTAGAGTGCTGGAGCTCAATACCGCTGACGGAACATTAAAGAGAGCAATCGGTAAACTAACTATTAATCTCAGGGTTGTAAAACGAAGCACCCCGTAGGTCGATTGTCGTTTTACTTACGCCAAGAATGTTAGAATTTGTGGTATATATAAACATAGTACTTTTCTTACAACTGCAGGAGATGCTAACTTCGAATCTATAGAATTTAAAAATACTTATCGAAGACATTAATCGAAACGAGGTAGACACTGTAGACATAGTTGACAGCTTTTGGAGCGAGCCCGGCTAGCTCAGTCGGTAGAGCACGAGACTCTTAATCTCGGGGTCGTGGGTTCGAGCCCCACGTTGGGCGGTATCCGTTTTTTATTACGGTATAAAAATTGGAATGAAACTAAGAATATTTAAATAGATAATTTCATTGATAAGACTAGATAATCGTATGGTCGAGTTTTACTCAAATTAAACATTTTGACATTTAAAAGTTAGAAATATGAGAAGTAAGGGACATATAGAAGAGAAAAATTTTATTCTAAATGTCCTGCTACCTCAATCGATAGAAAACGAATCTATTAATATCAGGTTCGTATAATCGAGCTTACTGTAGAGTGATTGTCCTTTTACATACTTTCAGAATGTTATAATTTGAGTTATATGTAAACATAGTACTTTCCTGATAACTGCAGGTGATGCTAAATTGGACTCTATAGAATTTTAAGATACTTATCGATGGTATTAAGTGAAAAGAGATAGACACTGTAGACATAGTCGACACCTTTCGACGCAAGCCCGGCTAGCTCAGTCGGTAGAGCACGAGACTCTTAATCTCGGGGTCGTGGGTTCGAGCCCCACGTTGGGCGGTATCCGTTTTTTATTACGGTATAAAAATTGGAATGAAACTAAGAATATTTAAATAGATAATTTCATTGATAAGACTAGATAATCGTATGGTCGAGTTTTACTCAAATAAAACATTTTGACATTTAACAGTTAGAAATATGAGAAGTAAGGGACAGATAGAAGAGAAAAATTTTGTTCTAAATGTCCGGCTACATCAATCGATAGAAAACGAATCTATTAATATCAGGTTCGTATAATCGAGCTTACTGTAGGGTGATTGTCCATTTACATACTTTCAGAATGTTATAATTTGAGTTATATGTAAACATAGTACTTTCCTGATAACTGCAGGTGATGCTAAATTGGACTCTATAGAATTTTAAGATACTTATCGATGGTATAAAGTGAAAAGAGATAGACACTGTAGACATAGTCGACACCTTTCGACGCAAGCCCGGCTAGCTCAGTCGGTAGAGCACGAGACTCTTAATCTCGGGGTCGTGGGTTCGAGCCCCACGTTGGGCGGTATCCGTTTTTTATTACGGTATACTTAATTGGTATGAAACTAAGAATATTTGAATAGATAATTTTCCCGATTAGTAGAAATAATCGTAGGATCGAGTTTCACTCAAATATAACATTTTGACATTTAACAATTACATATAGGATAAGTAACGGAGAGAAAGTATACAAACATTTTATTCTGAATGTCCAGTTATCTGAATCGGCAGAAGACGAAACTAATAATATGAGTGTCGTAAAATAGAGCTCACCGTAAGGCGATTGTCCGTTTTCATACGTCCAGAATCTAATAATTTTAGGAATATCTTGCTTAACTCCATGGACGGCCGAAGTGGCGAGTGAGTGAACGGAATCTCCAGGTGGGCCATTTAATCCTGCTGCAGGATGAACATTTGCCACATCTAAAATGGAAACTGGGACACTTGAGAAAATTTTTCCCTGGAGTTGATGATTCTGTTAGAGTGCTGGAGCTCAATACCGCTGACGGAACATTAAAGAGAGCAATCGGTAAACTAACTATTAATCTCAGGGTTGTAAAACGAAGCACCCCGTAGGTCGATTGTCGTTTTACTTACGCCAAGAATGTTAGAATTTGTGGTATATATAAACATAGTACTTTTCTTACAACTGCAGGAGATGCTAACTTCGAATCTATAGAATTTAAAAATACTTATCGAAGACATTAATCGAAACGAGGTAGACACTGTAGACATAGTTGACAGCTTTTGGAGCGAGCCCGGCTAGCTCAGTCGGTAGAGCACGAGACTCTTAATCTCGGGGTCGTGGGTTCGAGCCCCACGTTGGGCGGTATCCGTTTTTTATTACGGTATAAAAATTGGAATGAAACTAAGAATATTTAAATAGATAATTTCATTGATAAGACTAGATAATCGTATGGTCGAGTTTTACTCAAATTAAACATTTTGACATTTAACAGTTAGAAATATGAGAAGTAAGGGACATATAGAAGAGAAAAATTTTATTCTAAATGTCCTGCTACCTCAACCAATAGAAAACGAATCTATTAATATCAGGTTCGTATAATCGAGCTTACTGTAGGGTGATTGTCCATTTACATACTTTCAGAATGTTATAATTTGAGTTATATGTAAACATAGTACTTTCCTGATAACTGCAGGTGATGCTAAATTGGACACTATAGAATTTTAAGATACTTATCGATGGTATTAAGTGAAAAGAGATAGACACTGTAGACATAGTCGACACCTTTCGACGCAAGCCCGGCTAGCTCAGTCGGTAGAGCACGAGACTCTTAATCTCGGGGTCGTGGGTTCGAGCCCCACGTTGGGCGGTATCCGTTTTTTATTACGGTATACTTAATTGGTATGAAACTAAGAATATTTGAATAGATAATTTTCCCGATTAGTAGAAATAATCGTAGGATCGAGTTTCACTCAAATATAACATTTTGACATTTAACAATTACAAATAAGATAAGTAAGGGAGAGAAAGTATACAATCATTTTATTCTGAATGTCCAGCTATCTGAATTGGCAGAAGACGAAACTAATAATATGAGTGTCGTAAAATAGAGCTCACCGTAAGGCGATTGTCCGTTTTCATACGTCCAGAATCTAATAATTTTAGGAATATCTTGCTTAACTCCATGGACGGCCGAAGTGGCGAGTGAGTGAACGGAATCTCCAGGTGGGCCATTTAATCCTGCTGCAGGATGAACATTTGCCACATCTAAAATGGAAACTGGGACACTTGAGAAAATGTTTCCCTGGAGTTGATGATTCTGTTAGAGTGCTGGAGCTCAATACCGCTGACGGAACATTAAAGAGAGCAATCGGTAAACTAACTATTAATCTCAGGGTTGTAAAACGAAGCACCCCGTAGGTCGATTGTCGTTTTACTTACGCCAAGAATGTTAGAATTTGTGGTATATATAAACATAGTACTTTTCTTACAACTGCAGGAGATGCTAACTTCGAATCTATAGAATTTAAAAATACTTATCGAAGACATTAATCGAAACGAGGTAGACACTGTAGACATAGTTGACAGCTTTTGGAGCGAGCCCGGCTAGCTCAGTCGGTAGAGCACGAGACTCTTAATCTCGGGGTCGTGGGTTCGAGCCCCACGTTGGGCGGTATCCGTTTTTTATTACGGTATAAAAATTGGAATGAAACTAAGAATATTTAAATAGATAATTTCATTGATAAGACTAGATAATCGTATGGTCGAGTTTTACTCAAATTAAACATTTTGACATTTAAAAGTTAGAAATATGAGAAGTAAGGGACATATAGAAGAGAAAAATTTTATTCTAAATGTCCTGCTACCTCAACCAATAGAAAACGAATCTATTAATATCAGGTTCGTATAATCGAGCTTACTGTAGGGTGATTGTCCTTTTACATACTTTCAGAATGTTATAATTTGAGTTATATGTAAACATAGTACTTTCCTGATAACTGCAGGTGATGCTAAATTGGACTCTATAGAATTTTAAGATACTTATCGATGGTATTAAGTGAAAAGAGATAGACACTGTAGACATAGTCGACACCTTTCGACGCAAGCCCGGCTAGCTCAGTCGGTAGAGCACGAGACTCTTAATCTCGGGGTCGTGGGTTCGAGCCCCACGTTGGGCGGTATCCGTTTTTTATTACGGTATACTTAATTGGTATGAAACTAAGAATATTTGAATAGATAATTTTCCCGATTAGTAGAAATAATCTTAGGATCGAGTTTCACTCAAATATAACATTTTGACATTTAACAATTACAAATAGGATAAGTAAGGGAGAGAAAGTATACAAACATTTTATTCTGAATGTCCAGTTATCTGAATCGGCAGAAGACGAAACTAATAATATGAGTGTCGTAAAATAGAGCTCACCGTAAGGCGATTGTCCGTTTTCATACGTCCAGAATCTAATAATTTTAGGAATATCTTGCTTAACTCCATGGACGGCCGAAGTGGCGAGTGAGTGAACGGAATCTCCAGGTGGGCCATTTAATCCTGCTGCAGGATGAACATTTGCCACATCTAAAATGGAAACTGGGACACTTGAGAAAATGTTTCCCTGGAGTTGATGATTCTGTTAGAGTGCTGGAGCTCAATACCGCTGACGGAACATTAAAGAGAGCAATCGGTAAACTAACTATTAATCTCAGGGTTGTAAAACGAAGCACCCCGTAGGTCGATTGTCGTTTTACTTACGCCAAGAATGTTAGAATTTGTGGTATATATAAACATAGTACTTTTCTTACAACTGCAGGAGATGCTAACTTCGAATCTATAGAATTTAAAAATACTTATCGAAGACATTAATCGAAACGAGGTAGACACTGTAGACATAGTTGACAGCTTTTGGAGCGAGCCCGGCTAGCTCAGTCGGTAGAGCACGAGACTCTTAATCTCGGGGTCGTGGGTTCGAGCCCCACGTTGGGCGGTATCCGTTTTTTATTACGGTATAAAAATTGGAATGAAACTAAGAATATTTAAATAGATAATTTCATTGATAAGACTAGATAATCGTATGGTCGAGTTTTACTCAAATTAAACATTTTGACATTTAAAAGTTAGAAATATGAGAAGTAAGGGACATATAGAAGAGAAAAATTTTATTCTAAATGTCCTGCTACCTCAACCAATAGAAAACGAATCTATTAATATCAGGTTCGTATAATCGAGCTTACTGTAGGGTGATTGTCCTATTACATACTTTCAGAATGTTATAATTTGAGTTATATGTAAACATAGTACTTTCCTGATAACTGCAGGTGATGCTAAATTGGACTCTATATAATTTTACGATACTTATCGATGGTATTAAGTGAAAAGAGATAGACACTGTAGACATAGTCGACACCTTTCGACGCAAGCCCGGCTAGCTCAGTCGGTAGAGCACGAGACTCTTAATCTCGGGGTCGTGGGTTCGAGCCCCACGTTGGGCGGTATCCGTTTTTTATTACGGTATACTTAATTGGTATGAAACTAAGAATATTTGAATAGATAATTTTCCCGATTAGTAGAAATAATCGTAGGATCGAGTTTCACTCAAATATAACATTTTGACATTTAACAATTACAAATAGGATAAGTAAGGGAGAGAAAGTATACAAACATTTTATTCTGAATGTCCAGTTATCTGAATCGGCAGAAGACGAAACTAATAATATGAGTGTCGTAAAATAGAGCTCACCGTAAGGCGATTGTCCGTTTTCATACGTCCAGAATCTAATAATTTTAGGAATATCTTGCTTAACTCCATGGACGGCCGAAGTGGCGAGTGAGTGAACGGAATCTCCAGGTGGGCCATTTAATCCTGCTGCAGGATGAACATTTGCCACATCTAAAATGGAAACTGGGACACTTGAGAAAATTTTTCAATGGAGTTGATGATTCTGTTAGAGTGCTGGAGCTCAATACCGCTGACGGAACATTAAAGAGAGCAATCGGTAAACTAACTATTAATCTCAGGGTTGTAAAACGAAGCACCCCGTAGGTCGATTGTCGTTTTACTTACGCCAAGAATGTTAGAATTTGTGGTATATATAAACATAGTACTTTTCTTACAACTGCAGGAGATGCTAACTTCGAATCTATAGAATTTAAAAATACTTATCGAAGACATTAATCGAAACGAGGTAGACACTGTAGACATAGTTGACAGCTTTTGGAGCGAGCCCGGCTAGCTCAGTCGGTAGAGCACGAGACTCTTAATCTCGGGGTCGTGGGTTCGAGCCCCACGTTGGGCGGTATCCGTTTTTTATTACGGTATAAAAATTGGAATGAAACTAAGAATATTTAAATAGATAATTTCATTGATAAGACTAGATAATCGTATGGTCGAGTTTTACTCAAATTAAACATTTTGACATTTAAAAGTTAGAAATATGAGAAGTAAGAAACATATAGAAGAGAAAAATTTTATTCTAAATGTCCTGCTACCTCAACCGATAGAAAACGAATCTATTAATATCAGGTTCGTATAATCGAGCTTACTGTAGGGTGATTGTCCTTTTACATACTTTCAGAATGTTATAATTTGAGTTATATGTAAACATAGTACTTTCCTGATAACTGCAGGTGATGCTAAATTGGACTCTATAGAATTTTAAGATACTTATCGATGGTATTAAGTGAAAAGAGATAGACACTGTAGACATAGTCGACACCTTTCGACGCAAGCCCGGCTAGCTCAGTCGGTAGAGCACGAGACTCTTAATCTCGGGGTCGTGGGTTCGAGCCCCACGTTGGGCGGTATCCGTTTTTTATTACGGTATACTTAATTGGTATGAAACTAAGAATATTTGAATAGATAATTTTCCCGATTAGTAGAAATAATCTTAGGATCGAGTTTCACTCAAATATAACATTTTGACATTTAACAATTACAAATAGGATAAGTAAGGGAGAGAAAGTATACAATCATTTTATTCTGAATGTCCAGCTATCTGAATTGGCAGAAGACGAAACTAATAATATGAGTGTCGTAAAATAGAGCTCACCGTAAGGCGATTGACCGTTTTCATACGTCCAGAATCTAATAATTTTAGGAATATCTTGCTTAACTCCATGGACGGCCGAAGTGGCGAGTGAGTGAACGGAATCTCCAGGTGGGCCATTTAATCCTGCTGCAGGATGAACATTTGCCACATCTAAAATGGAAACTGGGACACTTGAGAAAATGTTTCCCTGGAGTTGATGATTCTGTTAGAGTGCTGGAGCTCAATACCGCTGACGGAACATTAAAGAGAGCAATCGGTAAACTAACTATTAATCTCAGGGTTGTAAAACGAAGCACCCCGTAGGTCGATTGTCGTTTTACTTACGCCAAGAATGTTAGAATTTGTGGTATATATAAACATAGTACTTTTCTTACAACTGCAGGAGATGCTAACTTCGAATCTATAGAATTTAAAAATACTTATCGAAGACATTAATCGAAACGAGGTAGACACTGTAGACATAGTTGACAGCTTTTGGAGCGAGCCCGGCTAGCTCAGTCGGTAGAGCACGAGACTCTTAATCTCGGGGTCGTGGGTTCGAGCCCCACGTTGGGCGGTATCCGATTTTTATTACGGTATAAAAATTGGAATGAAACTAAGAATATTTAAATAGATAATTTCATTGATAAGACTAGATAATCGTATGGTCGAGTTTTACTCAAATTAAACATTTTGACATTTAAAAGTTAGAAATATGAGAAGTAAGAAACATATAGAAGAGAAAAATTTTATTCTAAATGTCCTGCTACCTCAACCGATAGAAAACGAATCTATTAATATCAGGTTCGTATAATCGAGCTTACTGTAGGGTGATTTTCCATTTACATACTTTTAGAATGTTATAAATTGAGTTATATGTAAACATAGTACTTTCCTGATAACTGCAGGTGATGCTAAATTGGACTCTATAGAATTTTAAGATACTTATTGATGGTATGAAGTGAAAAGAAATAGACACTGTAGACATAGTCGACACCTTTCGACGCAAGCCCGGCTAGCTCAGTCGGTAGAGCACGAGACTCTTAATCTCGGGGTCGTGGGTTCGAGCCCCACGTTGGGCGGTATCCGTTTTTTATTACGGTATACTTAATTGGTATGAAACTAAGAATATTTGAATAGATAATTTTCCCGATTAGTAGAAATAATCTTAGGATCGAGTTTCACTCAAATATAACATTTTGACATTTAACAATTACAAATAGGATAAGTAAGGGAGAGAAAGTATACAATCATTTTATTCTGAATGTCCAGCTATCTGAATTGGCAGAAGACGAAACTAATAATATGAGTGTCGTAAAATAGAGCTCACCGTAAGGCGATTGTCCGTTTTCATACGTCCAGAATCTAATAATTTTAGGAATATCTTGCTTAACTCCATGGACGGCCGAAGTGGCGAGTGAGTGAACGGAA
>CAJRAI020000341.1:0-10002 GCA_907164885.2 Dolomedes plantarius
CGTATACGAAATAGTGATGCGACGTCGATAACAAAACATCGATGTTCTGAAACATCGATATTCAATATTAAAACATCGATGCTAATAAAACATCGCCCAAACACCATCAATGTTTTTAAACATCGATGTTTTAGAACATCCATTTTTTAAAACTGGTTTAGCAACCTCTAACATTAATGTTACTTCCGTTAGTCGTGGGGGGGAGGGGTGATTTAATTTTACTCTCTGATTGGGCAGACATAAATGACAAAAACTTGGTTGCTTTGGGCTACATTGAAGACTCAAAATTCTCGTTATAAATACCGCCATGTTTTGCCTTCAAATGTCCACATAAATTCGTGGTATTGCCAGAAGTTTTAAGGGACTTCGGGAAAATATTGCATTTCGCCAATTTGTCAGAGGTTTTGCAAAAATATTTCCAAACGGTACTTTTGGGAGGCATCTTACTAATAATATTAACGTCAACTTATATAAAACCAGAACGAAACAAAAACTTAAAGGGATGCACTCGTGTATATACTATTTGTAAAATAAAACCCCATGGAAGGTTCTGGAGTGTCAGGAACATTCCAAGCGCTCTGATTGGTTCATTGGTCGTTAATTGCCATTCGTCTGATTGCTAAGGAATCGTTCCCCCTTTTGTATTCGTCCTTTTCAGAATTCAGACTTACATTTACTGAGTGTGAAAATTATGCTACGTGGTAATTTTTTTTTATTACGGTACTTTTTCATTAAAAAAAAACATCGAGACAACGTAAAACATCGAGCACAAAAACATCGATGTTAAAAAAACATCGGCTTCAATAAATCGATGTTTAAAACATCGATGTTTTATCAAAACATCGACATCGATGTCGCATCCCTAATACGAAAGCGTCATGTCATTCGACTTTAGATGCTTGGATCACTCCGCCCTATGCAAATCTGTATTTATACATATTAAAACTTATATAATTAACAAGTAATTACATTCCTAAAAATTAAATTAAATTTTAAAACAGAGAAAATTATCATAGACCCCTGCAATACTATAAACCCTTTATAAACTTCCCCAAGGTACCCACTGGGACCCCCGTTGGGAATCTCTTCTTTAAAGCATACTCACCACCACCTCCCTCAATACAAACGTATTTCATTTTGTGTAAAAAAAAGTCCTACAGCTGATCTCCACAGGCAAAAGATATTCGTGATTTTAAAAAAGGTCCTCAAAAGGTCAGTTTGACAAACTGGAGGAACAGTAAAGGCTCATTTTTTTTTTTCAAAATCGACTTCAATATGTTTCGGAGCCTTTTTACTATACCTGAGTTGACACCGTTTAGAAGTTAAGGGTGTAAGGGATATAGGTGGGTAATAATGATACTTTGGGAGGAGAAGTCATAAGAAATGAGCTCCTGATGTACGGACAATTCTGATAGATTCTGCGGGGAGAAAGTTACTCTTTTACGGCATTCGTTAGTCGACTTTTCCGGCAAGAGTTTCTATATATATTTAAGCATGTTTCTCTGTCTCCCACTCTCTCGCTATCTATCTATCTATCTATCTATCCATATATATTATGTATATATATATATATATATATATATATATATATATATATATATATATATATATTTATAACCCAGTAATATATATACCCTGTCTATATATTACTGGCCTTTGATTGGAGTTTTCGATGGACGTTCTACAGTTTGTACTTTTGCCGAGTACGGCTGGAGTGCTTCGTGTCAAAATAATGTTCGTCACTCCCACCTCTCGTCCTTCTGTTTTGAATGTTTTGCATGCATCATTTTAGGATCGGCTGGCGTAGGGGATTTCTTGAGTGCACCCTATATGGGTCTCATTATTGTTTACATACACACACGCACAGACACACGTGTATATATATATATATATATATATATATATATATATATATATATATATATATATATATATATATATATATATATATATATATATATATATATATATATATATATATATATATATATATATATATATATATATATATATACAGTGATATCCGCTTATAAGAATCACGTTTGTTATTACTGTTTTTGATTCTTATAAGCGGTTGATTCTTATAGCCGAAATTTAGGTACTCGGACAGGAACACACACACCTATATATACATATATTAGATAATTTACCATAAAATACTCTTTAATTTACATTAATTATCTTTTATTAAAATTATTTTTTATAGTTTTAAAATACAACTTAATTTTTAGACCTATAAGTAGATACACATGATTATAGTAAGAGAAGAAAAAAATCCAATAATTGTTACAAGTTACAACATACCTGCTTAACAGTTTTAACATTTCAACTACAGGAAGGGAGCAAGAAATAGTTTTCTATGGTAGTTTGACGTAATGAAGTTTTCAGGAGGCGGTTTATACCTCTTTCAATACTAATAGTCGCAGACGAAGATTCACTTTCTAGCTTACATTTCACAGTTTGATAACGTGCTGAATCTACTAATGTCAAGTTTGCCTAAGTGATAGTGGACACTTCGCCGAAGATTTATGTGTTTTAGGGTCCAGGAAGCCGTAACCAGGATGTGGGAGGTGGGGAAAAAGAGTCCCTATTTTTGTTTGTCAGTGGAGAAAAGTGAAATCGGACTCGGACGGGTAAAGATGCCCCCGGGTCAAGCTAATAAGACAGTGTTGTGGTAAAGCGTTTAAAGGGAAACTATTGTGTTATGTCTAATAAAGAAAGGGGGGGGGAATTTTATTATTCCATCCCATCTTATCAATCTTTCCTTAAAAAAAGAGAAAGAACTTCGTATCTTTTGAGGGTTTAATTGGCTTTTTTGGAAAAATGAAAGGAAAGCGAAGAGTGTAGACTGATTCTTAAAACCCGTGGATTGATTCTTTAAAGCGAAAATTTGAACATGGAAATAATACATTTGTTTTTGTTTTCGCGATATTGATTCTTATAAACGGTTGATTCTTATAACCAGTGATCACTATAAGCGGTGGTTACTGTATTAAAAAGATAGAAAAACAAATTACAGAACCACTAAAAATAAAAACCTAATTATTAAAAATGCAGTTAAACTTAAAAGTGTTTTTTTCTCACTTTCAATTCTGATAATTTTTTGATAATTTTTTTTACATAAATTTCTTCAGCTAGCTCATGTTCAATGGCTCATGTTGTCAAGCCGATGTTCAATGGCCCAAGTTCAATGGCTAATGTTGTCAAGTTCAATGGCTAATGTTGTCAAGCCGATCCTCGGTAGTTGTCGAGCGTAAAAAAATTATAATTAACTTTAATTTGGAGAAACTTCTTTCTCCCCTTGCCACACTTATTGGGAGAGTAAGCAAGATTCTTAAAACTATACCGAGATTTGAAGCAAAATCCAGCTTTGAAATGAATTTTAAAATATTGATTGGACTTTCTTTTTTATTTAGTAAGACCAAAACTGATACTATCTCGTCTGCCAGGTCCAGCGCGTTTATATCTGATGAATTCCCATCAGTTAACACTATTTCTAGATCTTTACAATATTTTAGTAAGTTGTTTTGAGGGGTATCTTATAAATCATAAATATTGTATAAAAACTGGAAATAGATGCTGTGGATACTAATGAAATCAAACCTGGATTCAAGTGCATTGATAGCTTGGTCTAATGTGAAAAAATAAAACTCTGCCTTATATTTCAAAGTAGGATCTTCTATCGAATCATCTCGTGCCTCATATTCAAAATTAACATTCCTTCTTCGAACTCTATGACGTGGCTGGGTAAGCTCAAAATTAGCCGGTATGTCAATTTAACGCTTTTATTCTAGATTGTACTCCCGATTTATCGCCTCTCATGTTGGTCCCATTATCGTAAGCCTGTCCCCTCATATCCTGCAAATTCAATCCCAATGTTTCAAGTCTTTTAAGTATTAGAGTTGAAAGTTCAGAGCCCGTCGATCTTTCAACCAGAAGAAAGCCTATAAAGCTTTCATTAATTTTAATGGAAACCTCATTGGGATTTGATTTGTCAATGGATACATACCTTACTAAGACTGTCATTTGCTCGATCTTGTTGACATCAGGAGTACAATCTAGAATTATTGAATAATATTTAGCTTTTATAATCTTGCTATTAATGTGAGATGTTATATTTTCACTTAAAAGAATAATTATTTCATTTTGAATATATTTTCCGAGATAGTGGACTTTAACTTCCTCTTTT
Source organism: Dolomedes plantarius (assembly GCA_907164885.2). Lineage (NCBI taxonomy): Eukaryota > Metazoa > Arthropoda > Arachnida > Araneae > Dolomedidae > Dolomedes > Dolomedes plantarius. The sequence continues at coordinate 4,190 of CAJRAI020000341.1, forward strand.
TTGAGCACTCTGCGGATATGCTCCTCCATTACTGGATCAAACTGAGAAAGAAATTGAATAATTTGTAAAAAATTACCATTACCGAACTTGTAAAGTTTGTCACTTGTACCTCGGAGGGCTAAACAATTTTGAACAAGCATTTATATTGTTGAAGCAATTCGTAGAAGCACCTAGTACCAATAATTTATCTCTGAAGCTTATTTAAAAACTATATACCTCAACCTTATGTCGTTCTCATGCTTGAGGATTTTTGAAGTGAGTGGGTACCTATACTGAAAAGTTCGTAAAACATATTAAAAGCAAATTTTATTAAAATTCCACCTATTAATTTTTCATAAGTATTCAAATGAATCTTGGTTTAATCATTTTCTTCATAAACTAGTTAATTTTACAGCCCATTTGCCGCCTCCTATGGTTGCCACCCCGAAAGGAGCCCGGCTTGCCCGCCCCTAGCGCCGGCCCTGTAAATGGAACAACTTAGAGGCTAATGAATTTGCAAATTTTCTACGACTTTCCTTCATTGGTTGTTCAAGCGTCCAAAATTGTATTGCTGGATGTAAGCTAAATATTTCATAAATATTTCGTTAATGTGTAATTTTACTTCCAAAAATAAACATATAATATACTCAGGTGCGAACTTTCTTGTTTTATCAAACGAAAGTAAAAAAAAATACATGTAATAAATACGGGAAAAATACGTGCTACATTGTATTGCATTTGAAAGTTTACAGTGATTTTCAGGGGTAAAGGATTGCATTACAGCATTTTTATTTTATAAATACAGAGTGTTTCATTACAAGCTTCCTTATGGTTATGAAAACTTACCTGTAAAACAATTTTAATTGATATACAAATACATAAAAGTATAGATAAAATGATAACTAAATAAATAATTAAATTACTGATATAAATAAAACGTGACTACAGAGGCTGTTCACACATTTTTTAGACGATGTATATTGTATTCACAAAACTGAATTACATAAAATTCTTGTGTTTTAAATGTTCTATTTGACATCCCTTATTCTGAACTATTTTTCGACACCGCAATTTCCAGGATAATAATGCCTTTTGAAGTGTCAGAAGAGCTATTCTATCCCATTCCTCTTCAACAGCTTTCCAGAGTCCTGTAAGGGTTTTGAGACGACGTTTGGATAATGTAGATCTTAAAAGTCCGAAAGCACTGAAATCCATAGGTGATACATCGGGAGATTTAGCAGGGATATCAGTGAAGGGTATGGCCTTGATACCAGTTTTTTGTTCCATTTCTTTTAGGAAATTTACAGTGGATTTTGATGTGTGACTGAAAGCTTTGTCCTGATGGAGTCTCACAGATTGATGGCACTGTGGGTAAAGCGATGGTATTTCATTCAGAAAAATTGGCGATAAAATATGTTCCTGATAGTATTTGGAGTTAATCTTGACATTTTTTCCACTCTCTTTATTTTTAACTTGCCACTATAAGAAAAACCAGCAACAATCATGAATCCCTTAGAAAAACTTTCTTTCGATTCTTTGAACCATGTACTTAAATTTTGTTCTCCCCCTTTATGATAATAAATGGCTCTTTTTTTTGTTGCAACCATTTAAATACACCCATGATTCATCTATTGTGACAATTGTTTTCCATTTTTCTTTGGATAAGTGTTTCTCATATAGAATTCTGCAGCGTGTCCTACGTTCAGCGATATGATTTGGAAGAAGACGATGCACATTGCGTCTTTTCGCTTTCTTAAGATTTATATCAACGTTTATCATTTTGTTTACAGTGGACACAGAGCATTTTAATGATTTTGCAACTGTCCTTTGACTAGGGGGATTTTCTTTTAACATTAAACAACGTACCTTTGCAATAGTCGAAGATGTCCGTTTTTTTCCTTGGATACTTGTTTGGAATTTTTGTCCCACTTGAGGCTCCAATTTGACGTTTTTTTCCTTTCTTGTTGACGATATTACCTATCGACGCTTTAGATATCACAAAACCATGACTCTCACATCGTTTTTGGATAACGGAGTATGCATATTTCTCTTCGGAAAGAGCATAAATGTAGCCTTCGAACCACTGCTTTGTTAAAAACGCCATTTTGAATAAAAACAAAACTTTCAAGCCGCAGACCATAATTTTGACTTTTAAAAACATAGTACAATTGCAATTATTTCTTTTGCAGCAAACTATTTTTTATTACCGCTTACCAAAATCGTCTAAAAAATGTGCGAACAGCCTCTGTATAATACAACAACATTGAAAATTACGCCTTGGGTCATTTTTGACCCAGACACCTTAGGTGACATTGCAACAACGCAAGAAAGTTAAAAGAAGTTTCTATCTAATATTTCCTTTTCAGAAGATTTACTCAAAATGTACTTGAAACGCTTGAAGGAATTCAGTTTAGGATTGATAACTTCGTTTTGTTTCTACGTGCTATGAAAGACATTCTTGATTAAAGATGTTGGAAAATTCATTAAATATATTTTGTTAAATAACGACTTTAAATAAGAGAGAATTTTTATATGTAATCCAACTAAAAAATAAACATGATAACCATGATAAGATATGAGGGTCTATTTTATCGTAAAATTATGTACATTTTATTACGTTGAAGTAAAATACAAAAATTAGATATAGTGTTTCATCTATGTCTCTTGCCGGAAATTTTTTAGGGAAAAGGTGCCTTCTACTAGTCGAAATTGTACCTTTTATATGGGACTGAATGTCTTTTTGCGATTGGAATAGGACTTACAACTGTGACTGACTGCAACATTTCAACTGAATTGATTGCTAGTTGAGGCCACATTGATAGCGTGAAGCTATAAGAAGGAGCGTAAGTTTCAATGGGAAATTCCTCGAAAAATGGACCGATTATGGTCGCTCACCGGTAGATGGCTCGACATGTGACCGAAAAAGTGCCGATTTTTCATTGAGTTATATGGCGTGTTTTTGAAAATTGTTTTACAAATTTTATTAATATTCTAGCAATTGCAATAATCAAAACATTAAATTTTAAAAACTAAATTATAAATTGATTTTTCAAGTGATAAAAGAAATTTATATTGGTCCTGCTATGCCAGTAATAGGTTCAAATGTGCAACGCAACTTTAATTTAATTCAAAATGTTATTAACTGTTTCTCATCACGCGAATGCATTTTATATGCAAACAAGAAAATAAAAATTCTCAACTCTACGCCAATGTCAAAAAATTAAGAAAACAATCAAAATTATAAATCCCATTATTTATTGATAAATTTAAGCTTTTATTTTATGTTACTTTTGAATTGAATTATTCTACTCATTTAATAATTTAACTGAATAATATCTTTTATTATACCATTAAAATTAACTATGATATTAAATCTAACTGTATTTCTCTTCACTTTGTAAAGTTATTCCCTTGTCAATATCAATGAATAAAACACTAATTGTAGTAAATAGTAGTTTATATCTATAAAACCTGTCATGTATAATTTTTTGTTCAAATTTATCTATAGTAAATTGTATATCAAGCATTTAATTTTTATTTTATAATAATGTATGAATAGTGTATATTGCCAATTTCAATTCTATATAATTATGAAATATTTTTCTTCTATTCAACATATTTTGTGGTTATGGCAAATTAAGATACATGTCTGAGTTAAAACCCTCATTTTTTTAATTGTTCACAGATTTAAAATATTTCCAGTTAACATTTCTACTTAAATTTCTCTGCTAACTATTAGTCAAAAATATTTAGTATTTGTTAATATTTTTTTTTCTATGAAAACTTCATAAACTGGTGAATATGCTGGAACCTTAATATAGAATTTAATCACTATTAAGTTAGTTTCGATAAATAAATAAATTTTCATTGTATGATAAACAATGTTGTCACTATAGATGCTTATGCAAAGTCTGTTGAGTATAATTCTTTAAAAAATTAATATTTTCCGATCTTTTTACTGTGAGTACAATGAAACCCATACTTTGTGAAAATGCAAAAATATAACTGATTTGTCCTTGTCAATGTTATTATTTGGGTTTTTTTCTTTTTAATTCGCTGAAAATTTTTTGTAATCGGTAATTTACCAACTTGAAGGTAATTCCTGACAATGCTGGAACCATAATATTGAATTTAATCACTATTAAATTAGTTTCGTTAAGTAAATAAGTTTTCATTGTGTGATAAACAATGTTGTCACTATAAATGTTTATCAAATTCTGTTGTGTATAATTAGAAAAAAATATTTTCCGATCTTTTTACTGTGAGTACAATAAAACACATACTATGTGAAATGCAAAAATATAGCTGATTTGTCCTTGTCAATGTTAATGATTTTTTTCTTTTTAATTCGCCGAAAAAAATTTGTATTCAGAAATTTACCAACTTGACGGTTATACCTCCAGTTTTAAAAAGCGTAATCTCAGATGTTTTGATTGATATTTTTTCTAAAGGAAGATAATTTAAAGCATTGAGTAATTAAATACTGAATTGACTTCCTATTTTATTAGTCCTGATTAGAATTTGTTTGTGATTGATAGAAAATGTTGCTTTTTTAAAGGCTGTTATGTATGATGTATTTTTCAGACTTATCTGCAAATAAAAATATTCTTATATTACTATGTGTGTGTGTTTTGGTTAATCAGTAATATTTCTAACAATTTTTTTTCCATAAGAGATTTCCTTCAGAATTCTTTTCTGTAATTTCATTTCCTTAATTATTCAATTGTTACAAAATTCTGAATTCATTTATTCTGAAACTAATACACAATTATTCTGAAAAAGTTTATATAATGAAGTATGACTCTTCATGTGTAAGATGTTTTCAGCTGCAGCTACAGAGTATGCAATGTCCGCAATGAGCTGCAGCTATAGAGCTCTTATACGTGTATGTAACTAACTAGCTCTAAAAAATGTATCATCATAAATAAACATTTTGAATGGAAATAAACAATTGTTAAGTTGAATAAATAAATTCGCATTAAAATCATATTCGCATTAAGATCATATTAAATCCATACTAAAAATACTTGTTTTCTCTTGAAAAATGCGAAAAATCCATATTAAAGCGTATGGTTTTTCCGTGCCAAAGCCCTGCGTTCGGTGTGCACGCCACCTAGTGGCGGCCACAAAATGTGAGGCATATTTTTTAACACTGAGCTACTCCTATTTTAGCTTTATGATTCATAGTTGACATAAAACACTATAGAGGCACCAGGGAGCAAGAGCTCCTTATCCTCAGCATCAAGGTTAGTATGTGACGTAAGATTAACCGTTCTCAAGTTTACAAATAGTGTTGACAATGAATGAGGGAGGAAGAATAAATTAATTAGTTGAAAAATCGACTAATTAACTAGAGCGTGTACGAGTAACCAATGTGGCATGGCTAACCTAAATGATAATGGAGAAATTAAACGAGGGATTATATAAATAAATAATAATAGTAATAATAATAATAAATTAAAAAAATGTTGAAAAATAAACTAGAAGACGGGAAATTTGGAATATGATTGGGATAAAAAACAAGTTAGTGGAAGTTACACGAAAGGGCGGTAAGTCCAAAGTCCGTAAGTCAAAGAGGAAAGCGAGCAGGATTGGAATTTCGGAAGTATGTTATAAATCCCCTTCTCCAGCTAACAGCTGGTCCGAGGGGGAATTCCGTATGTTCATCACTTTGCTTGGTATCCATTTCAAGTAATTTTTGAAAGATCTGGAAGTGTCTTTCTATTAAAATACTTGGCTTTATAAGTGATGTGAAATATATTTAACAAGTATTGACTTTTAATTTGTATATATCACAAGTGTACAAAAATCACTTATGTCATTTCTGAAGCAGT
>CAJRAI020000342.1:0-41271 GCA_907164885.2 Dolomedes plantarius
AACTGTCTTGGACTGGAATGCCGAATTTCTTGCTTCGTCTAAGGCATTGTGGACAAAAAGACTTTTTCCAACTATTTCTTAGTGTTTAAAGTGTAAGCACTTTTCAACTGACTTAACTAAATTTTTAACTGGCCATGGAAATTTTAACAGCTATTTGCTTTGTTTTAATTTGGTGACCAGTGGACTTTGTGCTTGCGGTGATGCTGATGAAGATGTTGAACATTTTATTTTTCACTGCAAATTACATGCGAGTGACAGAGCTATCTTAAAGGCATATTTGAGACGTCTGCCCATTTGTTGGCCTCCTGTTGTTTCTGATCTCTTTAAGTGTGTTGAAAGTCTTGCTGTCTTGCAAAATTTTGTTTGTAATTGAAATTTTTAATTTTTCCTGTTTTGTGTTTTTCACTTACTTCTGTAAGCCTCATGTCATACCTTGTGGTGCATGAAGCGATTTCAAATGAAAAAAAAAGGACAAATACGTTCATTGCCAAGTACCCCGGGTTGGCAAACAACAACAACAACATTAACAACAACAACAACAACAACCTTTTATATATTCTTTGCATAATACAGCGTTTAATAAAATGACCTAAACTGCATGTTACTATGATCATTATATTTCCAGGAACAGCAATGTTTTTGCAGAATTCAACTTATTATGCTTACCCTGCTACGCCTATGTACTTGAAGTCAATTTCTCTGAAAAGAAAAATGTTCATCGTAATCCATTTTCAAATGGAAATATCTAAAATACCCTGCAACGTATATTTATGATACTTTTCACAGCGTTCTGGAGTTGAGTTTTCCTTAAAATATCATCAGTATTTTGGATTTAAAATGGAATAGATATTTTACCAAAATACGAATTTACTGCAAATTTTTTTGGTGCTTAAAAAAGAAAAAAAACAATTCTTTGCCTTTTAAGTCTTTAAAAATTTTACAAACTCATTACTTTGGAGCCTTTCCTACGCAGGGGAGATGAGCAAATAAAGCATTGGTTCAGCAAATATATATATAAAAAATGTTTCGTAAATTTGAATCTTACATAATTCTTTTTTTAAATTTCGATTTTTTCAAGTATATTTTGTTCGTATAATGATCTTTATGTCAAAAATTAATTTCAGTAAAAATAAAATAAAAAATTTCCGTGGTATTACAAAAAATATTCTTTCCCCAAATTTTTATGCTTTACTATCTATTTCCTAGAAGCGTAACCTTTATTTAACTGCTTTTCTAACATTTATAGAGCGGTTAGCAGATTTATTTAGCCTTCATAGGGAATTCAGATTCCTGCCGATGCATGAATTGTTGTGTATCGATCCTTCATAGGGAAATACCGACTGTGGTTATCCATAGGGTACACCCATAATAAAGTAGCTCATTACATACTGTTCCCTTAAAAATTCCGCGTGGTGTATGGCCTAATGTCTCATGAATGAATTCTAATCACATTAAACAAAATAGTTCCCTTTGATATTTAAAAAAGCTAGTAGGTTAAAAGGATTTCTAACGTTGCACAGATTCTTAGTTATCACTGATTTCGGTTAAGTTTTTACTTATTTACCTATTGTTTGTTTTGTAAACAATCTTTAATGAAATATCGCCTGTTATAGTATTTAAAATTTCGTATAAATAATATTTATGAGGCAAAGTAAAGTTTTTATGGGAGAGTCCCATATGTTTTCTATCTTAGATTCATTATTGTGTATTCGTCATTCTGTATCAGGAACAGTAAGTTGAGGCAAACAACTCAGAATACTATACACTATAAAATAGTTTCCTCTCCCTATTAATTTTTTTTGTTTCTTATATTTAGACTTACTGGGAATGAAATCATATATTTGCACTTATAATTAATTATTATTCAACCTCTTAATTAGAAAAATTAAACTTTTTCTCGATTACTATTAATCTTAGTTTAGTTTTACATGTAATAGAATCTAATATTAACTCACCCATCTCCATATTAATATTAGGTATTGCTGTGATATATTATTGAAAAGCACTGCGTGCTACCATAAGTAGATTCCGTTTTTTTATACAACACTACTTATTACAACAGGTGATATTATAGATGAGACGGATATGAATGGTTTACTGAAATATACGGACGTCTCAGCTGATAAATACCTTAAACAGGGTGGTTCTGGGTTCTCTTTATTCACACAATTGGTGGAAAAACTTTGCACCAAATTCACAGTGGTTCAGTTGCATCAAATTTCACCAGTGGATAAATTGCAATTTAGGCAGCACTTTTTCTTTATCTGTCCAATCGTGCCGTTGTCTCAACTGACGGCCTCGTTATATTTTCTGACTTAAGGTGACTGTCTACGTTGGGAGCCAATTTTTGGAAAACATATTTTTTTTAAGGCTTTTTTGGTCTTTTATGGTAAAATAGCACTTAAAGATTAAAATATGAGCAAAAACTTACCTGTAAATACCTTACCTTTGTATAAAAAGGTCAATTTGAAGCAATTTTTAATAAAATTTAGCTAAAATGCCTATCACTCTGCACAAAATTGTAATGCTACTGTCATAATTTCCTTCTCACATATAATACATATGACAGTTAACTTCAAAATGACCCATAATCTAAGAGAAATTTTAAAATGCAAAAATAATACAGATAATTTTATGTTCTAATATGAAAATTTTCCCCGATTCGTCATTCCTTTCCTCATAAAAACAGCCCCAAATTATAAACTATTTATTATACATCCATTACTGTTCGACATTTCATTAACAATAGCATCTGAAACATGTCTTGAACATCTCATCAAATTATATGCATTATTATGTGAGATATCATGATAGCGGTAGAGATTTGTGCAGAAAAAAATTAATTCTGAGAAAAATACATTTAAAGTTTTAAAAAGCAATTATAAACAAACGCTAGAGTGAATGACAAAGTTGCCAATTTCTATCAAGAAATCAATTGCATAACTGCAGCAAAGTAATGGCTGTGCACTAGCAACATTACGGCACATATTATATATCAATTAGTAAAACAAATCATAAAAGCTAGAATATACAATTTACGGTAACTTCCGGTTCAATTTTGTAGCAGATGATGTTTTTTAAAATAGCTATAATTCTGCTTTTAATTGATGCAAAATGAAAATCAAAACGGTTTTGAATAGAGAAAAGATTGAATTAGAACGATTCTTGAAAAAAGTAAAATTGAATAATATAGTCAAAAAATGACATTTTCAACGTAGTCAGTCACCTTAAGATAAGCCTTTGTGGCTTTAAGAAATGGGAAAACCTCCTTTACCCACAACATGGGTGATCTTCTTTGCCAATTTCTTTGTAGGGGAAAGTCCTGCACCCCCTTCAACGGAGCCTCGCACATGTCATTATTAAAGGAAATGAATATGCAGAGTAAGGAAGCGCGAAACTTGGTCCAGATCTCTTCCTCCATCACACTAGCAGATGTTAGCGCAGTAGTCAAGTGCAGATTATCCAACCAGCCCCTCAAGAAACCACTCATTTCGGACTTGAACTGCTTCAGAACAATTGCTCCTACAATAGCTAGACTAATAATTAATCCCTTTAAGGGTATGAAAAACTACCTTTACGACGCAAGACCCATTATCAACTGCAGAAATTGTCAAGGAACCCCGATTTTCCCACAATATATCTTTGATTGTCCAGCCATTGTGGCTGCCCTGTTCCAACTCGTTTTGTCGCCAAGACAACTCTTTCACAATTCTCTGGCACCTGATTTGGCGGGTACTGTTATCCATGCTTTTGTTTCAATTTAAGACTTCTGCAGTATTCCTGGACACGACAACAACAACTAAAATATAATGAAAACTTAAAGAATTTTTAAAAATATGTTAAAGAAAAAGGTTTAGGAAATTCAGAGATTCACGATTTAGTTAATAAAAAAATTCTTAAAGAGAAAACGTGTGAAATGTTAAAGAATGACGTTTGCCCATGTACCAAATAATGAAAATGAATTCGTAACTACTGATAAGCATTATATTAGGTAATCTACCAATAACAAAACATGATTTTAATTAACTAAATCAGACCTTATAATGAATTGATTTTGCTCAGAAAGACGTAAATTTGGAAACTACAGGCAATTAATTTGTCAACGAAGTTTAGAATTATTAGGTGGCTGCCTGCGTAATTAAAGACCCTTACATCATAATCGCTGTTACTGGAAAATCCCATCGACCTAAATCAAAATTCTTAAACCAAATCATCCTGAATAATTATTAAATATTCATTTCATCGAAAGAGCTAATATTTATTTATCATACATTGTTATTGTTTCAGAAGACTTTTCCAATTAAATTTATGTTGGGACTAGTTTGGATTTGTGTGTGTGGTGTGTATATATATTTTATATATATGTGTGTATATAAATATATATATATATATATATATATATATATATATATATATATATATATGTATACACTGCTGGCCACCCAAATTGCAACACCAAGAAAGACAAGAGATATCACAACAAAATTTATTTTGTAGATAACATGTTGACCAAATATTAAAATGATTAAATTTATAGACTTCTGTGAAGTGTGGTTCCTGCCAAAATCAGTAGCCAGAGTAGCCGCCATTGTTGGAGATCACCGCTGCCACACGCCTCGGCATTGATTCAAACAGACTTTGGATGAGTTCTTGGGATACAGCAGACCAAGCAGCTTCCACACGTTGCCAAAGTTGATCTGCTGTGGCAGCTGGGGATGGAATCTGGGTCAATCGTAGAGCAACCATGGACCACATGTTTTCTATCGGCGAAAGATGCGGAGAGCGAGGCGGCCAGGGAAGCAATTCAATCTGGCGATTGACGAAGAACCGTTGGACAATGCGTGCCACGTGTGATCGTGCATTATCCTGTTGAAATATGGCTGTGGGCAAGCCCTGAAGGTAAGGAAGGACAACTGGCTCCAACACCTCGGAGATGTAGCGCTGGCTGTTTAAAGTACCGGCAATGCGTACTAGAGGTGTTTGAGAGTGATATCCAATACCGCCCCATACCATAATACCCTGTGCAGGACCAGTGTGGCGGTGCATAACGCAGCTGTTCAGCATCCTCTCTTCACGGTGTCTCCAGACTCGAATGCGACATCGTGGTGTTGCAGACAGAAGCGTGACTCGTCAGTAAAGACAATTTCATTCCATTCTGCTGTCCACATCCTTCTGTCATCGTACCATTGGCGGCGGAGACGTCTGTGGTTCTGCGTCAAGGGTAGACAAAGCAATGGACGTCTTGCGGACAGACCACTCTGCTGTAAACGGCGTCGAATGGTACGCGCAGACACTGGATGATGCGTTACAGACTGCATGTCCTGTGCTATGGTTCGTGATGTGACTGAGCGATCCGTCACTGCCATGCGCACAATTTGCCTGTCATCACGTGAAGTGGTGCGCTGAGGTGGATGCGATCGAACACGCCGGTCCGTCGTACCCTCCCGCATCCAACGATCACATATCCGCATTACAGTTGTTTGGTTTCGTCCAACACGACTACCGATTTCCCTGAAAGATAATCCACAATCTCGGTAGGCCACTATCCTTCCTCTGTCGAACTCGGATACTTGATCAAAAGATGATCGCTGTTTTCGACGAGGCATAATTGATCGTTTTTTTTTTGAAAAAACCACAAGAAAAACACAATTGCCGAACTTGAAATCGTCGAAATCTTCAAGCCTTAAATAGCGCTTTGAAGTGGCGCCACAAACGCGCGTGATGTGCGTCTGCGCTGAAATTCTAATCATTTGCATATCTCACCTCCGCTAATGCATGTTGTAAATTTCATGTTATTTGCATGTTTCCTTCAGGGTGTTGCATTTACAGTGGACAACAGTATATATATATATATATATATATATATATATATATACACTGTCACAAAAAAATATATGCACCCAGAAGGAAACGAGCTACTGTCTCGGAACTTCAGATGTATGTAGTGTATGAGGACATAAACAAATGATTACAAATTCACAAAAACAAACCCATTTATAAAGAAGATATGGCATGAAAAAGGTTACAAATCAGTAAGTAGTAAATCCACCTCTGGTATCTATACAAGCCGAAATACGGCTTGGCATCGAATCAATGATGTCACCTATGACCTCCTGCTGAAGATCATGCCATATTCCTCGCAACTAGGCAGTTAATTCACCAGTAATTCCGCTGCAGTTGCCTTTCTCGCACGCCTCAGACGTGCTCTATGGGCGAGACGTCTGGTGACCTGGCAGGCCATGGGAGTAGGACATATCCTTATATACATTGTTGGGAGCGTCGCGCAGTATGCGTACGAGCGTTGTCTTGCTGATAAATGGCCCATGGGTGACTTGATAGCGTAGGCAGTACAACTGGCGTTAAAATCTCGTCCACTTAACTGCGTGCCGTCAAAATGCGTTTAATGACGACTAGGGGTGATCGTGTGTCCCAACAAATCGCAACCCACACTGTCACACCTTGTGTAATCGCCGTATGCCTCTCGACAACAAATGCCGGATAGGACCGGTGGCCTGGCCGTCTACACACGCGTATGCGCTAGTCGTCAGCATTGAGACTGAATCGGGATTCAGCGCTGAAGATCACACGCCTACAGTCGGTCGCACTCCACCTTGCCCGAGGTCGGCAAAAATCCAATCGACATTGCCTATGATGTGGGGTCAGAGGTAGGCGTCTTAATGGACGTCGGCTCCTTATACCTGCGTCGGCCAGTCGTCTCCGAATGGTTTCCCTTGACACCACCGGATGTCTGGAAGGTGGTAAATGGCGTCGAACCGATTCTAGCGACGTTGTTGGTGCGGACGTGGCTGCTCTTATGATTGCGCGATCCTCGCTCGCATTTGTGTTCCTGGGACGCCCCCTGACCCTCCGCGACGGTAGACTATCCCTTCCGTGATCCATTGTTGCCGACCCCGAGCAACTACCATATCGCTCCGACCGGGGTGGCGGCCGATACGCCTGTTCGACCGACCTGCTTCTCTCAGTCCCACTATACGCCATCTCTCAAAGTCCGACAATTCTTCGTACTCTCGCCGGTTACGTCTCAGAGGCATCTCTAGTCACAATACCGTCCATCCAAGTCGACAGATTTGTTTGAATAACCCTAAGGAACGAGTAATCATGGATTTAAACTCTCCCAGATGTGCATCTCATATGCGCTTAACACTCTTACCTTTGTCTCATTAGCGTCTAAATTTGAATCATTTGCATATGTCTTACCAGACTACATTCCTGAGTTTCGTGACAGTAGCTCGATTTCTTTTGGGTGCATATTTTTTTGTGACAGTGTATATATATATATATATATATATATATATATATATATATATATATATATATATAGGATGTTTGAGATGACCTCGGACAGGTAACACTTACAGTTACTTGCCAAGTGTGTAAGGTGTTGTGATATGAGAAAATTAAGATCTTGACTTTGTTTAAAAATAAGGTAGTTATAATGTTTCATTCAAGGTAATATGATTTTTAATTTTGTGATAAATAAAGTTTGATCAATAGTTTTATACAAAATATGGACTTTGTTTGCGTTAACAGCGTGGAAAAGTAATCAGGTACAATTATGTTTATAAGGGTTAATATTGATAAGTATGTAAACAAGGACTTTGAGAATTTGAGAATTTTGGTTACTTAAGAATTTTGTAACAAAGGTTCTAGGTCATAGGAAATCTTAAAAATGTACAGTAACATAATTTATACAAAATATGCGATGATATACGATAGCTTTAAATGTCAACAACATACTTGGGCCCTGAAAGCATTGCTTACGTCGAGGGTAAACAGTGAGAGTATATTGCACATATATTATTTAGACCGACGAAAGTCCCAAAATGTGATTTCTCCTAGATAGCTCTGAAATTTTGCGTTAACCATTAAATCAAGTTACACGACTTTAATCTTTTGGATCTAAAGCGAAATTCCACTGAGACTACATTGGAAACGTTGATCGTTGGCATTTCCAGACAAATTTTTTTTAAAAACGTCCAAAAAAGAAGACGAATCCCCTAAAAGAAACAAAAACAATTTCATATGACGCCGCTGAAAATTAAAAATCTCTTATTTGTAGGAAAACATTGTTTCCGGGAATTTACTTTACCATTAAAAATTTTTAAACCTTCTACAGAGCGAAGTAATAATTTTTTGGACAACATATCCTATACTTTAAAAATACCACAGCATTGTGTAGTGAAATAGCATCAAATCAGTTATTTATACAAATCTATTTGAGTATTCATTCTATAATGAATTTTAATACGCCGTATATATTACCGTAAAAAAACTACGGTTCGAAAATAAGAACACATTTTTGTAACATGAGAATTTCCTGGCATTTTGTGTTTTAGCGCAGACACTCGTTTCTCCTTTCCACCTGGATGAGAATTTATTGGACCAGAGTAGCATAGTCTGGAGAAAAGTGAAAACTGTTTGAAAAGATTTTCCTTTCAGCATAAATTCAGGAATCGCCTTTACACACACACACACATAAATATATATTATATACATGCATACACGCAATATATATATATATATATATATATATATATATATATATATATATATATATATATATATATATATATATATATATATATATATATGAAATACATTTCAAACCTTTTTTATTAGTAAAACGCCAATCTCAATTCTTTTACCCTTTCGCAATAAAGCATTACCCCTCAAATCCAAACCAAATAATCTAATAGTTTTTCCCCTAAGGCCACGAGCGGAAATAGTTATATAACCGTTATATAAGGTTGGAGAACTTTCCACTGATCACACCATATGACACGACTTAATCACGTGTCAGTTTTTAACCAATTAAAGTTCAGCGAACGTTTGCATAAGAGGCACAATTTTGTCTTCTAGTATTGAAATGTATTTTTGGGAGTTCATCATTCCTTCAACTGGTACTGAGCTGCCAGGCCCTCACGATGTAAAATAACCCCCAAAACATTTGCTTTTGAGGGTACATAACTGTTTGATTAAGATGTTGTTCCTCGATGGGTTCTCCTCTGCTCCGACGGACTGATGTTGATCGAAACCCTTGACACAAATTAATGCGCTTCCTCGCTGAATACAACCTTATTTCGGTCATGTGCAGACCAGGATTGATATTTCCTGGCCCAATACAAATGTTTTTTCTTCCTTGCAGGTGTTAAAACCTGTTTTTAGACTAGTGTTTTTTCCAATCTCCCTGCTTTAAAAAGTCTTCGTCGTACTGTCGATGAATAAACACCAGTAGCCAATAATTCTCTCTGAAGATCTGTACTTGCCTTGCGAGGATGCATTTTACTATTTCGTACAAGAAATTTGTCTGTCCGAGGTGTTGTCTTACGTTTGCGTCCGTATTTACTCTTCCGTTTTAGAGAAACTATCCCAAACCTATTTTGCTGATTAATAATCCTGGAAACACGGGATTTTTCAACTCCAACTGCTGCAGCAATATCCCTCACAGTCACAGAGGTTATAGAGTATAGCTCACTTCTACCCAGATTTGGGTGTATATAATTTGAAGTGGCACTCTAAATGAATTTGATACAAACACAGTTTATACATGAAACAATGTTTATTGAATTCGTTGCACATATAGAATTTGCTTTTACAGCAATTAGCATACGTACTACTTGTACGGAATATATATTAGCATTCAATAAAAATGCAATCTGCCATACTCACAACCTAGAGAGTCAAACCAGCAGTTCTGCTACGTAAACTTTGGGCCTGCTAAGCACAAGCGCCGGTTAACACCTGGAGCTGCTTACCTCGTAGCTCCCTCTCGCTTACCTATCAACCTTAGCAACCTCTTTACTTAATCAAGCTGCTTGGTATTTATACCAAGCGCGTATGCCGAAATTAGCATATCTCAAGCAGCTTCTTTAATTCATTCACTCAAAAGTTCGATTCTTGTGAATCGTATCTTATGTATACCTTACAAGGTATACGGACTAAGGGTAACAATTCTAGTCCTTTTCCTGGGAGTGATATCCATTTCTTCATACACGTGAGAAACAGACAACTTCCCCAATCGACCACTTCTTACAGCAGCTGGAACGCAACTGATGCGAAAATGCTCTGCGTGTGATGATCACGTGCTCAAGCCACTTTTGACTAGTCAAGGTCAACCTCCCTTCGTAACAAAATGCAGTTGAATCCGTTTTCAGACAGGAAATGAGAGGAAATCCCTAGGAAAGGTCGAATTTTATAAAAAAATGAAGCTTGTCCCAATGAATTTGCACAGTACTGTATATTTACTGTGAAGTCATTGCAACGTCACTCCTCGGAGAATTCTTACTAATTTCGCAGGTGAATAAGTAATAATTTATTGTATTTGAATAGTTTCTTTTGTAACTATTCATCATAAAATAGAGATTTTGCATTTTAAACATACAGATTTTGCATTTTAACATTTATTTATTTATTTATTGGTTTTAATTTATACGTCCGTTAGCATCTATGTATTTTTCTGTCTCACATGCTGTTTAAACACCTTTTTTTCACGCGAAAAAAGGTTAATTTTCTTTTCTTTTTCACCTAATCCAGTTAACGGTGGGTATTTATTTCCTTATTTGTATGAGAACTTTAACTTACCATTGACCGATTCAAATGGTACATGAACGTTTTTTTTCTTAGATTTTTCAATCAAAAGTTTTTCAAGCTTTGTTTGTATTTATGCACATTTCCTTTTTCTTCTAACGTAAATGTCTGACTGTTTAAGTGGAGACTCTTCCATAAATCTTTCTTCTAACAACTAATGCTATGGGAGAAAAAACGAGCTACAATAGAAGTATTCTAAATTCTCCACTTAAATTTTTATTTTATTTGAGCGCGGGTATCTGTTTTATGGGAAACTATTTAAGTGAACGAATTCTCTTAAATGTGTAAAGCTTAGGGTTCTAACTCTTTGAAATAATAAGTTTAAATCTCTATGATTCATTGCATCTTTATGTTAATTAATTCTGTGTATACCTCTTTAAGGGGCGCAATTTTATTATTAAAAAAATTGAAAAAAGAAAGAATGAGATATAATGGTCCTCCAGATAAAAGAAAAGGTGATTAAGAAAATTAGCAGCCTCCGATACGGAGAGGGGGCCGTCTGCACAGTGCAAACGGCGCCCGTGTAGGGCATTTGAGTTTGAACATTCACTTACCTACTATCCTCCAAGCTGCATTAATATAAAGGACAGGTGTGTTTTCGTCAATGACGAGCTGATATTTAGTCTCTGCTTTTCGTGTTGACATTTTTCCCATCACAGTTCACCTGTTGTGAAATGGCAAAATTCTTTGGTCGCAACTTTACATGTCTTGGTTCACTGGGTAGGCGTTGACCTGCTCTGCTCTCGAGTCAGAAAGTTGAATATATTTTTGAAATTCTCGTTTACAGTTTTTGTTTACAGTTATTTATAGAGAATTTAAGTTATTTAACGGTTACAGTTATTTAAAATTGTTTATAGATAATTTTATTTATTTAACGGTTACAGTTGTAAGGTATACATAAGATTCGATTCACAAGAATCGAACTTTTGAGTGAATGAATTAAAGAAGCTGCTTGAGATATGCTAATTTCGGCATACGCGCTTGGTATAAATACCAAGCAGCTTGATTAAGAAGAGGTTGAAAAAAGATTTTGTTAAGGTTGATAGATAAGCGAGTTAAGTGAGCTACGAGGAAAGCAGCTCCAGGTGCTATCCTGCGCTAGTGCGTAGGGGTCCCAAAGTTTACGTGGCAGTACTGCTGGTTTGATTCTCTGCTGATTTGTGAGTATTTGCTAAGTGTATTTCTATTGAATGCTAATATATATTCCGTACAAGTAGTACGTATGCTTATTGCTGTAAAAGCAAATTCTATATGTGCAACGAATTCAATAAACATTGTTTCATGTATAAACTGTGTTTGTATCAAATTCAAATAGAGTGTCACTTCAAATTATATACACCCAAGTCTGGGTAGAAGTGAGCTATACTCTATACAGTTATCTAAAGTTATTTATAGAGAATTTAATTTATGTAACCGTTACAATTATTTAGAGTTATTTATAGAGTATTGTTTAAGATTTTTCTAATCCCTTACATTTTTCATTAGTTTTGGTGCTCAATTGCCTCTTTACATATATTCATTTACTTTATTTTGTTCTAACATATTTATTCCTTTTATACGCTTTTTATACTTTTCACATGTAGTTCGAGAATATTCTGCTTATTTTTCTGTGTGTACCAAAAACTTGGATGACCTAAGCATGTCCAGCAATTTGACATACGCAACCAAAGGGTGGACAACATGTATTAGACCAGGGATTCCCAACGGGTGGCAGATGGACCCCTTGGGGGTGTCGATGGCAGTTTAAAAAGGGTCTATATAATTGTAGGGGTCTATTGGGGGTCTATGATCAATTTTTCTGTTTTAAAATTTAATTTAATGTTTTAGGAATGTAATTATTAGATAGTACTATCCTTTTTAATATGTATAAACACAGATTTGAATAGGGTGGAGTGATCCACGCATCTAAAGTCGAATGTCATGACGCTTTTGTATATGGCCGACTAGGCAGAACAGGGGAAATCCACTGGACCTTAAACCGCACATGGGTCTTCCCGATGCAACCAATATATATATATATATATATATATATATATATATATATATATATATATATATATATATTCTTCTGTTTCCTATGGATTGTACGGTGTCTAAGTATGTTTATTGCTCAGATCATACTTATCTGAAACAATCCATAGCTTTTTAGACAGTATCGGCACCGCTGTTGAAGAGATGCAGTCAAAAACCTAGACGCAGAAACCTACATATACACGTTATCACTTAGACGCAGTTTCGTTTTTCTCTTGGCGATGTTTGTGCAATTACAATGTAGGAAACAGATTGGAAACCCCTGTATTAGACCGAAAACTGGTTGTCATTCTTGCTTTCTATTGTGAATACAAAAAGCTGTCGCTCTCAAACTTGGCGATATTTTGCTCAAAATGAAATCATGAATGTCCTAAAGAACTAACTCTATGAGTACCTAAAAAACATGAATGCCCTAAAGGATAGACTTCAGATTTTTTCAACGGTAATAATAGACGTAAAGAAACATCTTTGACATCTTTGGGCAAGCAAAGAAACTAAAACGTAGACATCAGGGCGTTACATTATGACAAAATTCATATTATATTGTATAAAAAGGAATCTGAGACACTGATATTTACGAATAATTCAAATAGTAATTTAAACACATTGATTCAATTGCATCTCTCCTATTTCATTTCTCTTAATTGCAACCTGGTGAATTGAAGTAATTTTTTTTTGCAAAAAGAGCAAAAATCTATTTTTACTATTTGATATCCTTCTTGAAAGTAATTTGCAAACTGTTCTCTTAAGCGATATTTTTTTTAAATGTTCATTTAACGTGTGTCATTTAGAATACGGAATGAACAAATTCAAAACAATTTTTTTAATGAAATAAATTTAGAAAATATGTTTTGGTACTTTTCTAAATGCATTTCTTTATTATCAGCGCATTCATATTTCAGCATTTTCTAAATTGATACTAAGTATAGCAATAAAAAGTCTGTCTGTTAAAAAAAAACAGAAAAATTGGAATATCATTTTTCCTTCCTTTTTTCTAGCGTCTTTAGGCAAATATGGTATCGATAATGGAAGCGATTATTCATTAAACTCAGTCGCGTTTTTACATTTGTTTAAACAAATTATTTAGCAGTGAGATAGAAATCAATAAGATATTAGTTTAGATATTTTTAAAAGCATTTAGGATTTTGTCAGCACGAAGGGCATATCTTTTTCTAAACTAATTAAATGCTTTTATGACTTTGAATTGGAAAACCTTCATAGCTCCTTTTTGAAAAACACTGACCCTGTATTTGCATTGAAAACTGAATTCATTAATTTCAAATTTAATTTCAATGAACTCAACTCATCATAATTTGTACTCATCAAAATTTTTCAAATGAATGAAATTTTTAATGAAATTAATCATTACATTACGAAGAGTTACGTAGGATGAAATTTGTTTCTGCTTATGCTGTATCAATAGAAAAGAGAGAACTTTGCAAACATGTAGTTCATTATTTATACTTTAGATCACATTTAAAAGTGCAATCCCGTTTGGTATTCGGAAAATTGTCTGATTCTGCTCAAAAAGTTACTCACATTTTTAGAAAATAAATTTAAAACTTAGAAGATGTATATTTTCGAGAATGATTTTTGCATGAATCATGAAAATAGGTGGAAAATGTAGATTTTGACTTCTGATAGAAGAATTCATTTATCTAAACTTTTTCCCGAATTATTATTCTAGAATTGCCGAAAATATTTTATCCCAAAATTTTTTTCACATAGAATCCTCATTTAAACCTTCCTTAAAATTTTTATTTGTCGAAAATTAGTGCATAATATATGCATTATTAGATTAAATTTTATTAATGTCTACGCTTTCAAATTTCCAAGACGAGTGCTTATGTTCTCAAAAACTTGAAACGTAATAAGTTCTGCAAATTAAAGAAAAATTGACAAACTTCTCAAAACTCCGATATGTTATATAATTTTACTCGTATATGTGCTTATGAATGAATAAATAAAATTTTTTTGACTTATGGATTTTATTCTACACTAAAAATTTTACATTTTACTTACAGATGGTAGACAAAATAATACGAACACCTGTAAAATAATGGAAAATCTTTATTAATAGGGAGTTGGACCACCCTTTGACTGAAGTAAAGATTTAATGAGACGTGGGATAGATGCATAAAGGTCATGAACAATATTTAAAGGAATATTAAGCCATTACTCCTGCAGAGCGGTCTGTAATTCCGAAAGTCCGGATGGAGGTGGAAATCGGGAACGAAGTTTGGACTCCAAATATTGCCCTAAATGTTCAATAATATTCAAGTCCGGAGACTGAGGGGGCTAGGCGAGATGTTCAACTGCATCGTCATGCTCTTCGAACCATTCTTGAACACACCTAGCAGTGTGGATAGGGCCGTTGTCATCTTGAAAAAGCGGTCGCTCTCCAGGGAATACAGTCTGGACAAAAGTATGGACATGATACCCTAGAACGCTTAGATAGTGATTGGATTTGATCCTCCCATGCAGAATATCAAGTGGCCCAAGACCGTGCCAAGATATCGCACCCCATACCATAATGGAGCCACCCCCATGCTTCACAGTCGGCAAGAGGCATTCAGGATGAAACGCTTCTTTGGGCGTTCTACAGACATAAACGCGTCCGGTCGTCTGAAATAGGGTGAATGACGATTCATCTGACCCTATTACCCGTTTCCACTGCTGTGGGGTCCAGCCTTTGTGATCTCTGCACCATTGGCGTCGCTTGAAAGCATTAGTTGCTGTCACCAAGGGTTTACGAATTGCCACTCAACCATAAATGTTCGCAGCATGAAGTTCCCTTTTGACAGTTTTTGTTGAAACGGGGTCCTGGAGATGACTGTTCATTTCGGATGTTATCTCGGATAACGATTGCTTGTGTTTTCGGGCTACTATGCGCTTCAAGACCCGTCTATCCCTATCAGCAAGCTTGGACTTTCGGCCACTTTTGTGCTTTGAAGACGTCGTCTTACCTCTTTCGTGTACACTGTCATAACGGCTGATACCGTACTGAATCCCAAAGCCCCTTTAAGTTTAACTTAATTATTCCTTCCCCAGTTAATTCCTGACACACACACACACACACACACATATATATATATATATATATATATATATATATATATATAAATTAACTCATACCGTTAATTCTTTTATTGGTGAACTGAAAATTTTTTTAACGAAAGTTATGAAGCATGGTAACGGGAAACTAAGTACATTAATTCTGCTAAATTTTCCTTGTACTTTTTTTATGTTTAATAGTTTTGCAAAATTTAAAGGAAATAAAAAATAAAAAACTGAAACCGACAAAATAAAGTGACAATTTATAATGGTGTTGAAACGATTGAAAACGTTTAAATCAGCTTTACGACAAGGAAACTCTTAAATTTATTCTGACCGCTTTCATTAAAAAAAGGCATTCAATGTGACCTTTACATAAAGCATTAGAATAAATTTCAGCGTTTTCTTCACAGAATGTTTTTTTCCCTGAACAAAAGACAGTGGCATACTACCATTTATAGTTGCTTTAAACTTTTTATATTTTTCCGGTGAACCCTCTAAAGGAAATGAAAAATAATAAGTGTTTGAAAAGCAAAAATTCCTCTTTCAAATCAAGTATGTGTTTTATCTCTAAGCCACGAAAATGAAATGAAAGGCATCGTATAGCTATGAAAGATAATTTACAGCATTACTTACAGTGTGATGTTTTGACTCGCCTTCTTACATCAGCAAGCTCCAAGATATTCAGGGCATTTTGAAGCGTTGTTGACTTATCTATATATATAAAACAGTTCCGTAACCGACTCACTGACATACAACGCACAGACCAAACCGCTGGACCTAGAGGGCTGACATTTTGCATCGCGATTCTTCTTATGGTGTAGGGGTGCACTAAGAAAGATTTTTGAAAATTCTTCTTAGATTTTTTTTAATTAAATTTTTAAGCTGTTTTTGTAACTTTTTTCAAGTTTACTTTAAAAATAATAATCTGAGGGCTATAAAATTTATATCACGAGAAAGATCCTAAAAATTGCTTTAAAATGAAATCTTTTTTGAACCTTTACCTCGGTTTTCTGATTTTTGGTGAATTTTTAAAGATTCATTTTTAGAATTTAATTTATTAAATTCCGATCACGTGATTTCTTTTTCTGGTACTTTCAATAAATTTATCGTCACGTGCATAACAACTAAATACACAAAAAGTATTCTTTTCCTTTCTAATGCGGCAGACGATTGGATATTATAAAAAAAAATAAATATCCCTTACGATTTTTTATAAATATATATATATATATATATATATATATATATATATATATATATATATATATATATATTACATCAATTGTATACATTGATCGTCGTATTTATTATAAATATATATATTTATTTTTTTGGCATTAATTGCATACATTGACCGTATTTAATTTGAATGCACTCCGTAGCGAAGCGCGGGTTTTGATCTAGTTTTTAAATAAATGGTAAGTTTTTATTTGTGTTCTTTCTTTCTGTTACTTCCTCTACATTTAAAAAAAAATGTGCCTCCCATATCTATCTGTGAAAACATAAAATCTGTAGATGAAGGTTAAAAGAGAATACGGGACAGACAATTATACACTTTTTAAAAATTTACTCTCATAATATAATCATTATTTTTCCTCAAATGTATTACAATGCCTGAACAGTTAGAAATTTTTCTTTTAGAAAATCTTAAAATTTCAAGCATGTTTCGGGTGTGACGCACTTTCAGAATAAACAACTGATCCTTAGTTTTGTATAATCAGTCTAAACATGATAAGCTTCTAATGCTCAATTTTAATTATGATGGAAATAATCTTTTAAATTTAAATTAATTATCCTTCAATGTAAGACATAAAATCAAATTTTTATGACAAGTAATGTAATGAGTTTACTAAAATGAGAATTTTTTAAACCCAAATTTTTCAAGAGAGGTTTGACTTATGACATTCCTTATTTAAAAAAATAATCCGATTTTTAAAATAATCACTTAAACACATTCCCCACCAAAAAAAAAATGACATAAACTGACAAATCTAATTTCCATTGAAAATGCTCGTATCTCACTTCTTTTCAACTTTTCCATCTTCCTTCTAGATTTTGAATGCTAGATTTTGTCTTTTAATTACCATAATTTTAGCATATACACGGGAATTCTTGAAAGGAAATAATTGTGCAGTAATATTTGTTCTTAAGCCTTTTTTTTCAGTACAATTAATTCATTTATTCAATTTATTATTATTTGTATTTACCATTTGCCACTGCAATTAATTACTCTTCAATAAAATGTCAGGATTTTGTTTTTCTTACCGTTATTAGACAAGTGACACGTTTGATCACACAATTTTTACTGTGAATATGTTTTGTCCATCGTGTTAACAGAACTTCCACTTTTTAATGTGATGGTGACGTGATTGGACATATGAATTAATCCCACTGAAATAAAAGTAAATTGTACAACTAAAAGATGATAACGAATGACCGCAGAAATTTAAAGGTTGACTCCAGACATATTTCTTTTTAAATATTTTATAAATCAAAATATGAATAATTGAATTAACGTGAATAGGAATTTATAATAAATATGAATGATTTATTATTATCAAAATAGGAATAATTCTGAGGGATTCCAGTCATGAATAGTTTTACGAATAAGACAGTTTTCTTTTGGAATTTAAATGAGATCACCCAGTTATAATTACTTTAACTACGTCGCCCCCACTCATATCTGTATGCTTTTTTTGTTTTATACTAGATTTATACGCAGTCTTTGCTTTTGTCATTAATATTGTATAATTCTGCATTTAAGACTTTTAGTTATTTTTACCTATTTATATATCATCGTTCATATCACCTAATCTTTTACCAATTATAAGTATGATTGTTTTTAACGCATTTATAAATCATTATATATATATATATATATAGAGAGAGAGAGAGAGAGAGAGACTAAAGTGGCTTTACATGAAAATTGTAAGGTATACACAAGATTCGATTCACAAGAATCAAACTTTTGAATGAATGAATTAAAGAAGCTGCTTGAAATATGCTAATTTCGGCATACGCGCTTGGTATAAATACCAAGCAGCTTGATTAAGTGAAAGGAGGTTGTTAAGGTTGATAGATAAGCGAGAGGGAGCTACGAGGTAAGCAGTTCCAGGTGTTAACCGGCGCTTGTGCTTAGCGGGCCCAAAGTTTACGTGGCAGTACTGCTGGTTTGACTCTCTGCTGGTTTGTGAGTATTTGCAAAGTGTATTTTTATTGAATGTTAATATATATATTCCGTACAAGTAGTACGTATGCTTATTGCTGTAAAAGCAAATTCTATATGTGCAACGAATTCAATAAACATTGTTTCATGTATAAACTGTGTTTGTATCAAATTCATTTAGAGTGCCACTTCAAATTATATACACCCAAGTCTGGGTAGAAGTGAGCTATTCTCTATAAAATGTATAAACAAATTATAATTTATTCATTTATAACTCTATAAAAGTACAAGAAGGCCTAAGCTTACCTGAAAATCTTGAATCATTTTTATTGAATTTAGACCCTTCCGCCGAAAGAAGCCGAAAATTCAAAAGGGAGCCGCAAAATTGTTTATCTCCATACCTTGAATCTACAACGACCTTCTAAGAACCAGCAAATAAACCAAAATTACAGATTTTTTAAAAAAGATAGAAGGTGCAAAAAATCTAAATGAAGAAAAAGTTTCTGAAAGTGAAGGTGATATCGTTCAATCGAAAACACGTTCTCGTTTGATTGTACTGAGCAGTGACGAGGAAGAAATCTAATAAATAAAGGTCGCATTAAATGAAAATATTATTTTTTTGTTTCTTTTCGTTTTGTGTTATACATAAATTTATATTTTTAATAAAAATTAAGTCGCTTATATGGAATTTTTGGAAATGTTTGTTTTTAATAAGTTTTCAGAATGCAACCCCCCTTTTTATAACTGTCTCTGGGTTTCATATAAAGAAACCCAGCCTAAGAGAACTTAAAAAAAATTCTCGTAGTCTCTTCTAACGAAATTACCTCGGGTTATTAACGTAGGATTACTTACCGTTGCTTAACTCTTTTTGTTTCTTTTTTTCTTTGACGCCTTTTGGCACTTTTCAGTTTAACTGTTTATTGTTACTGGTTTTGGCGCGCTGCCAAAATTATAACTCGGGACGGACTCTGATTGTTTTCCTTCTAGAGGACCGTTATTGAGGAACGTAATCCTACGTTAAAACGCCAGACAATCGTCCAACCTTTTAGAATTATGCGAAGAAATAACTTTGAGTATGAAAACATTTCATCTGAAATAATATTCTAAATTTTAGTAGGGATTTATTAAAGTAACGTATATTTAAAATGTTCTCTCCTACAAAATGTAACCCAGAGTACATTATTTAAAAGGGTAATATGATGTCGTGGTTCATTGATTTATAAGTTAGAATAAAATATTGCTTGATTCTAACTCCACATATAAAACGTGCATGCTACTTGCAAATTATAAAGCGTAATAGTAATTTAAATTGTTGGAAAGCATATTGAATAAATTACTTCACTTTTGCGTCTCTAGCGGATGCCATCACACGTGGGTTAGTTTGGCAACAATCCTGCCGACTTACTAACAAATGAGGGCTGTTTAGAGGTTTCGACCCTGTTTGTTCATCTAACTGCAACGCATGTTAAGGTGACAGTGGACCTTCAAACCTAACTTTTTTTGTTTCGAATGGATTTGCTTGAAATTTGAATATGTGATTAGTACCATAGATATGTAAAAGTGGTTAAAATTTAATGATGAAACATTAATAATTTATGAATTATGAATTATTAATTATATTAAAAATTGGCCTAATTAAAAATGTCCCATGAGCATTTCTTTTGCATATAATATAGTAATTTTTATTTGCAGGATACCTTATAGAACTAACAATGAAACTTATTGCTTATTTTAAACATTCATTAAAAATATAAAGAGAAAAAAATAATCATAGTGAAAACACCCTTTTTATTACGCAAAATACGTATAAATCATCTTTTCAAGTATAACATTTAGAAATTCCGAGCTACGAAGCATAATTATTTTCAATAAGATTTATTTGATATACAAATAAGTATATAAAACTTCAATTTCAAAGCAATACGGTAGTTAGAAATGCGCCTGGAGCAGCTTGAATATTCGTATAACATGAAAATGTTTATTTTGAGAAAAACACATTTAAAGTTATTGCTATTTATTAGTAACCACATAATATCTAAGTTAAATACAAATGTCTATAACTAGGAAAGTAATCACAGAAATTAAATTTTTTTTTTGCAAAATGTCTTTAACTAGGAAAGTAATCACAGAAATTAAAATTTTTTTTTGCAAAATGTCTATAACTAGGAAAGTAATCACAGAAATTAAAAATTTTTTTTTGCAACACATTGTTACTCGTCCGTAGTTTCAAAATTCAATAAAATAAAAAGAATCGAATTTTTGGACAAATTTCACAATTTTGAAAGTCCATTGTCCCCTTAACTCCAATTTTAAGACCAGTCTATACAGTTTTTGGAAAGAGCCTCCTGTACATCACTGGTATCGTGCCTAGCTCCCTGGCCAGCCCTTGCTCCCTAGATATCTGTAAACGAGACACTCGTTGACAGTGTCGAGACAGACGTTGTCTCCGTAAACGAGACAAATTCAGACTGGCTCGTTTACGGAGAGGCCATACAGATAATACGAGAATTCATCAGAGGTATTCCACCCTTGTCCCTGTACTGCTCCTGCGAATCTTGCCCACATTGCGACTGCTTGGGAATTCCCATCAACTTGTTTGCAGAGGATCAGGACGCTGCTTCTTCGCATTTGCTCATATGACAGAGCCTCATAGACACGGACCTCCCCACGGACAACAACAACTTTAACTCACATAGAGTCTATAAATATTCGTCAACTTGCGACATGCGTCACATTTGATTTAGGGCCTGTTCACACAGGAGTCCGTTGCGTTGCGTTAAGGAAAAGATTCCGTTGAGACGAAAATAAACCAATCATATGCCTCCAAATGATTAGCAATGAAATTTTTAATGCCTATGATTGGTTTATTTTCGTCTCAACGTCATCTTTTCCTTAAACGCAACGCAACGGACTCCTATGTGAACAGGCCCTTAGTCTCGCATTTTCATTTTGGACTTGATTATTCAAGTGTTAAATCAACAGAATGACTAAAAGTTGTGTTTTGCGATAGTGGCATAAATTGCAAAATGCAAGGTAAACGGAGCCATGATTCCAAAAATATAAATCTCCTGCCTTCCCTATAGCATGGGCCTGTATTTCGTTCTCGTTATGGGTTTCTCCCCAAGAACAGGCCGATAGGTAAGCAGAGAGAAATGAAACCCAAATGCGGAATTCCTCTAAATTTTTACTGGACACTGACAAAGCCCAAATTGGAGAGATCCATCGTCTACCACGAGCTGTCGTACAGAATATTGTCGTCTTCAAGCACTATAACTTGTATAACACAACTCGTGACAGACGCTGGTTCTTTCGATTGGGTCTAGATGCCTGCCCTTTGTCCGTCACCAGTAAAAATTTAGTGATATTCCTCAGTAGGAATTCCTTTCCCGACCATGTCTCGCTGAAGAGCCCTGTAACGTAGTCAATAATACGACAAGCCTTTTGCTTCAATTACTTTACTACGATACGTTAAACATAATACAACTACAGCAATTAAGCAAGTATGTACAGCGAGTTAGAATTTACAGTTAGATATGTCATGATGGCTTCGGGTTCACCGACAACACGGCCTTTCGGCCTCTCGGACCAGGAGAGCGTCTGTCTCACACGCAAAAAAAGATCTCTTCTGCGTGGAGTATTGGGGTCTTCTTTTATACTGTCGGCGAATTCAAAGGGTTTCGCCGGCGTTTGAAGTGCTCGTAAGTGTTCAAAATTCTGGAGAGCCATCGAACCACTCTGGGATTTATGCGTTCTATAACGTCAGAACCGCACATTACAAGAACTTTATGGCCTTTTATCCTACACTTTATGAGACCGCTCAGTTCAACAGTTCGCCGATAGATGACATGTTGAGGTGTAGGAACGGGCATGACATACTTATAGAAATACTAATTTCGTGTAGTAATGGAGACAGTGTCACAGCACATACCAACAGAGAAACCTAGATCCAAGGCTATCGGGACGCTATATTTCTGCAATAAGTAGAAGTTTAATTAACAAAGTGATAGATGACAAAAATATTTCTTGTGAGAATCTGTTTTATAACCATGCTGACAATTATTTTAAGTGGGCGAGGTCATTACCGTTGTCTTGTTCTTTTTATCTACTGGCCGAAGTTTCATCCCAATAGGAGTGTCTCGTCGTTGCAGTGAATTTTGTTTCGTTTACTTTAGGATACGAAAGCACTTGGTTTTCGGAAACAGTCCTCGATTTCAAAAATCTGAAAACAGAAATGCGCTGGGCGTGTCACGCGATTGAATCATTACTTCTCATTTTCGCCCACCTTACAATTCAACGTCTCAAAATTCCATTCCCATTATTAAATATTTGAAAGAATGGACGCAGGAAATAAATAATAATATTATGAAAACGGCTTCTGACTGATTAAACTTTCTGCGTATAAGAATAAAAAATATATGAGACTTAGATTTAGAGTAGTAAAAGTGAACTTCTGATTTAATATATTATACACTATTTTTATATTGATGATATTAAAATTCTACTTACGACAAACATGAGTTATGTTAAAATTGTGATAGGAAATAACTCCAGATAGGAAATAATTAATATACCGTTATGTTGTCTTGACAAAAATTCTCAAAAATCAAGCCCTACTGTTTCTTTTGCCATCTGCTGTAAACGTTTTAATTCTATAGAACATCCTGTAATATAGTCTAAAGATTGGCATATAATCAAATTCACTTACACAAATGCATGGTTCACCTCCTTCCAACCCTTATTTTGGATCATTTCGTCAAAATTGCTTCTTATATTTGTGTTAGATTCCTTGGCTTACTTCACCTACTCTGAAAAACAGGCTGCCGCTACTTTACGATAAACAAAACGTAATCGAAATTAACTCGATTTATTCATTTCCCCTCAATGTGTCTTTCATATGTAGGTTTTGTACTCAATACTTTTTGTCAAACGTCTATCACATGAAATACAATGGTTTGGTTTGGAGCGCAACGGTCAACTTTTTGCTACACGAGGGCTAATTAGACCGGGACCTACAGAACATTTTCCTTACGGGGTGGGATACCATGCATCCCAAGAATACGGGCCCAAGAATGAATATATATATATATATATATATATATATATATGTGTGTGTGTGTGTGTGTGTGTGTGTGTATGCAATATATATGTGTGTGTATGTGTATATATATATATATATATATATATATATATATATATATATATATATGTGTGTGTGTGTGTGTGTGTGTATGCAATATATATGTGTGTGTATGTGTATATATATATATATATATATATATATATATATATATATATATATATATATATATATATATATATACACTATATACACATTCTTGGGCCCGTATTCTTGGGTTACATGCTATCCCCCCCTGTAAGGAAAAGGTTAAAGCCGATTCCGAACGGCTACAAACATCCATGCCAACAGTGGGTCTCGAACCCACAGGATCTGAACCGAATGGCAGCTCCCTAGCCATTTGACCAACACCTGGCCCACATGAAATACAATAAGTGGTCTAATATTCAACTATTTTTAGGGTGCGGTGGCCTTGTCAGCAACCAGTGCGTCGAACCAGTGACTGGTTCGACGCGTTCCAAGTTGCTGGTTCGATAAACGACGCTGACAAGAAAACCGACGTGTCCACTAATGGCGGCTGGTGCACATGTAGCTGGAATGTCCTCCAAATTCCCAAACATTACCTCTGGAGGTACGGAGTCAAGTGTTCCGGTCTCCTCACTTGATTCAGTTCAAAATTACGGGACCAGTATGTTTCAAACGGGTGAAGCTCGGACCCACCCCCTATGGTGCACCCGGGGCAACGCATGCGCGACGAACTGGTCGACCACTTCTGGCTTCTCCTAGAAGCGCAAGCGCTCACCTCCCAGCCGTTGGAAAGGGAAAAAAATCAACTACAGTGATTTCCGCTTATAAGAATCACGTTTGTTATTACTGTTTTTGATTCTTATAAGCGGTTGATTCTTATAGCCGAAATTTAGGTTTTTGGACAGGCACACCCACGCCTATATATACATATATTAGATAATTTGCCGTAAAAATTCTCTTTAATTTACTTTAATTATATTTTATTAAAATTATTTTTTATAATTTGAAAAATACAACTTAACTTTTAGACCTATAAGTAGATACACACGATTATAGTAAGAGAAGAAAAAATCCAATATTTGTTACCACATACCTGCTTAACAGTTTTAACATTTCGACTACAGGAAGGGAGCAAGAAAAAGATTTCTATGGTAGTTTGACGTAATGAAGTTTTCAGGAGGCTGTTTATACCTCTTTCAATACTAATAGTCGCAGACGAAGGTTCACCTTCTAGCTTACGTTTCGCGGTTTGATAACGTGCTGAATCTACTAATGTCACGTTTGCCTAAGTGATAATGGGCACTTCGCCAAGGATTTATGGATTCGCCAAAATTTCAAGGTAATTAAAAAATAATAAAATTATTTTTTATGCTAAAAAGTGAATATTTTTTTTTAAATCGAGCATTTTGCAGTCAACTACTGTGCGCATTCTGTCAAAATAAATTATTAAGGTACCGTAATAATTGTTTACCATATGTGATTACAATACTTCAGGCAACAACATACACCAACATTATTCTAAAATATGTTAAAACTTTTTAGTGCGTGCTATTTTTAATTAGAAATTTCAAAAATGACTGAGTAAATGCTTATAAAAAAATTCTTTAAAAAAAATAAAATATGTTCAGGTTAAAAAATGTTGGTGGATTTTGCACATATGATGATGATGTACTTACCTGGAATATTTCGAAGCAATATCTCTTTTAGTTTTTTTACAAACATGCGCACAAGATGTTAAATTGTAGTTTTGAGAAAAATGCAATTAAAGTTAAACACAGATATATTTCTTTTTAGCATAACCTTATATATAACATTTTGGGGAGAAAGAAAAAAAAACCGAATGCTTCAATGACTCCTTCAATAGAAATAGTTGGAATTACTCGTGAGTCCTTAAGGCTTGTCATCAGAATTTTTTTTATATAATTTTACTCTTTGAGTGCTTCCTCTTTGAAAATGGTTACTCAGAAATGCAGTTATGTGTCAAAAAGGGATGGCAGCTGGATTGGGAGGAGAGTTTTTTTTTCTTTGCGAGGTTACATCTTATAAAAATTCGCGTTCTTGTGGTCCAAAATTGCTAGTTATCAAGGGCAACATGCGTGTTTCACACGCCTGATCTATGTGCATCCCATTGCACATCAGAACTTTGAGTAAATTAATCTCAGAATGGAATTTTTCCCTCTTAACATATAGATCTAAACTTCCTAGCAAGGCTTCCGAATGGAATTTTGTACAGTTCTCGTTTGTTCTTACTCATTAAACTCTCTGCAGTATTTTCGACTTGCGCTAGAAATTCCGAAAGAAATTCACTCGTAACAAAAATGAATGTCAAATTATTTTTCCATTCAAAGAGGTTAAAGCACTTTTTTTAAAGCAAATTTCAGTATATCCCGACAACAACCTATATTGAACATATTCTTATGCACATTATTTTGAAAATAGTATATCATGGCTAAAGAGAGGGAAAATTGTGCTAATACACAATATATATACCTAATACACAATACACAAATTATGAATAATACACAATAATACACAATATGTATACCTAATAATATGTATACACACAATATTGTGGGGGAAGCAACGACCACAGCAGCATTGGATATAAACATCCTTTATTAGTTAAATATTATAAAAATAAAAGTAAACAGCTCGAGAGGGACGTCTTCCCATCTCGGAGTACAGCGATCGTCTGCCAAGCCGGGAATACATCATGCGGGCGCACGCACTGACGTCACACAGACAGTAGCGCCGCGTAACGTTTGGAGATGGAGATGGGATATAATTTCCCATATTCGGCCATCATGACCGGAAAGGCGACCTCGCCTTAAGGTACACAGCAAAAATTTATCAAAAACATTAGAATACAGTTAATACAAATATAAAATAACAGTAAAAATGCAAAATATAAAATGGAAAAAATGAAAATAGTGATACAATACCATAGTTGGCTGGAAATAAACTGACAAAAAAAGACAGCAAATACGAAATAACTAAAAGAAAAAACAATATTAGTGTATGCACAGGAGAAAAAAAATAATAAAGTTCTTGAGAGTCAATTGTCAATAGTCTGTTGTAAAAAAAAGTAAGTTCTGTTGAATAAAAATATCAAGTTATATGCTCAATAGTGTTGGACCAAGGTTTCAGATATTCTGCACAAGTTGACGTTTTCACTGGTCCGTCGAAGAATGCACACTTTTCAACATCATAAGTGTTGTTTGGTTTTACTTTAGTAATTTTATATGGTCCAAGAAATTTTTGTTTGAGTTTGAGACCAGGACCAAACTGGGTACGCTTGATTGCTACAAGGTCGTCGAGTTGGAAGGGGTGAGCTTGTTTGCGTCTCAGATTGTAAGTACGACGATTTTCGTCTTGAACCTTGCATATTTGTCGTTTAGCGTCTTTACGGAGATCATCACGTTTTTGGAGAAATGTAGATTTTATTTCCTCGTTGATCATATTAACAATTTTGATGTCATGGGGAGAATGCATTTTAGTCCCAAAAAGAATTTCGAATGGAGTGGAATTGATACTACGTTGGAAGGTGGAGTTGATGATTTGTTGAACGGCTGGAACATGGGAATACCATTTTTCCGGGTTGTCGATAGAGAGTTTAGAAAGTACGGCAAGTGGGCCTAGATGGTCAATATGGTACGTGTGCAGGGGTGTGTCGTCTTTTTCGATGGGATGCAGCATTTCATCTTGCTTTCCACGTTTTCTATTATTGAGGATGCATGTGACACAGTTATTGATGCATCGCTGTATTTTCTCTTTCAAGTTCGGGATAAAAAATTCTTTTTGCAACAGTTTGTGAGTGCGTAGTACTGCGAAGTGGCCTCGTTCGTGAGCTGCCTTAATTATTTTCGCCTGCATACCTTCGGGCACTACAAGTAAATCAGTTCCTTGAACAGTTTTATATAGCAGATTATTTTTAACGATATAGTCGTCATATGGTGCGGTTGAAAGAAGTTTTTTTATAGTTTCGATATGCTCGTCTGATTGTTGTGCTTTAAGAAGTCGTATAAGGACGCTGTCCTGAATAATCATGCAACATGGGCTTCTACTAAGGGCATCAACGTGAGCTATTTTTGAACCAGTACGGTGTTCGATTTCATAATCAAAGTCTTGAAGATACAATGCCCATCGAGCTATACGTGAGTTAAGTTCTTTTTTACTTAGGGTCTTCACAAATGCATTACAGTCAGTAACTATTTTAAAGTGTGAACCAAGAACGTAGATACGGAATTCTTTAAGTGCTTCCACAATGGCGAGAACTTCAAGTTCGTAACTTGTATATTTGCGTTCGTTGTCCGACGTCTTCTTGGACATGTAGTAGACGGGGTGGAAACAATTATCATACTTGGATTTTTGTAGCAGGACTGCCCCCAAGCCATCAATTGATGCGTCAGTGTGAATTTCAATAGGACTCTTTTGGTTAAAAATACTTAAAACGGGCTGTTGGGAAAGGAGGTGTTTTAATTTTTGAAATGCGGCTTTCTGATCAGTCTGAAATTGAAATGGGGTGTCCTTACGAAGCAGATCACTAAGGGGTTTTGCTATGGTAGAATAAGAGGGAAGAAATTTACGAAAATATCCAGTAAGACCTAAAAAACGTTGGACATCTTTTGTGTTTTTGGGATCAGGATAATTAAGAACGGCTTTAGTTTTGGAGGAGGAGGGGAACAGCTTTCCGTGCTCCACAATGTGGCCTAGAAATTCAATTTTGTTATACAGAAATTGGCATTTATTAAAGTTTATGTCAAGTCCATAATCACGAGCTACAATTAAAACAGTGTTCAGACGTTCAAGAGCTTCAGACTCATTATTCGCTGGAATGATGAGATCATCCATGTATGGGAGTACAATACCTTTGGCAATAAGGTCACGAAAAACGGCATTTATGTATCGCATGAAAACAGAAGGACAAGAGCTTAATCCAAATGGCATATATCGGAATTGAAATTGGCCTGAATGCGTCACAAAACTGGTGTAACGACGACTTTTTTTGTTTACGGGGACGTGAAAAAATCCATTACGCAAATCGAGTGTACTGAATATGTTGGCATTTTGGAGACGATCCAAAATATCGTCGATCAAAGGTAAAGGGTAGTGATCCTTAACTAACTTACGATTTAGTTGCCTATAATCTATGCAAACTCTCGGCTTACCGTTCTTTTTACGAACGACAACGACTTGACTAGCGTAGGGGGAAGAACATGGTTCTATAATTCCATTTGTTAACCATTCGTCAATTTGAGCATCCACTATATCACGTTCTGCAAATGGTAAGCGTCGGGGTGTATGGAAAATTGGCTTATCGTCAGTAAGCGTTATATCAAGTTCGATGTTTGCAGTTTTCGTTTTGTTAGGTTTGTAGGCTAACAATTGCTGTTCAACGTCACTACGGGTTTGGCGAGAAATGTTAGGACCAATATCAAAAGAAGGAGGGTCGGCTGAAATTGTCATTACAAAATCGTCATGTGCGGCAGAATCATCAGGTTTTGAAATTTTGGAAAACATAGCACCGTCAGGTGTAATAGTTAAATTCGCCTGTTGGATTACATCGCAACCTAGTATGAGATCGAAAGTCATACAGTTATTTGGAACAACGGAGATATTCGCCGGAAAAATGTGATCATCTATTTTAATTTCGGAAGCAAAAGAACCAATGACTTTAGTTTTTGAAAAACCGAAACCAGTTAACATAGTAGTGCTATTCGTCAAGGGTGGTGATCCTAGTTTAATCCACGCGGAATGTTTAAGAAGCGTCGAATGACTGCCAGTATCCACTAATCCCGAAAATGTATTATCAAAAATAACAACCGTTTTGCATATAGTAGTGGGAGAAGTAACAACATGCACCGTGTTGACACCGTCATGCGTCGCGGAGCTTTCAATTTGAGGAGTACGACGGCAGTCCGAGGACTTATGTCCAAATAAATTACAAGAAAAACAGAGAGGGCCAAGAGAACGACTAGGGCACGTCTTTGAGATATGCCCAATTGCATTACAATTAAAACAGCGTTGATGAGATTTAGCTGAGCTAGCAACAGTAAATTTTGAGTCACGTCTTTGGGGTGCAGTGTTTGGTTCCGTGCCGCGTCTTTGGCCATCGCCGGCACGTCGAAAATTCGAACCAATTGTGTTCTTTTGACTAACTACGGTTTCGTATGTTCGGAGTTTTTCTTTGAATTCGGTATAAGATTTTGCACCGTAAAGAATAATTTTCTCTGATGGGGTACCCTGTATTCCTTGTATAGTATACTGAATGACGGAACATTCATCAATAGTATTAGTAGTGCGGTTTGCAATTTCACGCATCGCTATAAAATACTGCATTAAACTTTCATTAGAACGCATGTGACGTCTTTCAAGTTGTCTATGAATTTCAATGGATGTGATTCTATCAGAAAATTCATTTATTAACGCGGTCTTAAATGAATCATACGAATTCAGATTTCTTTGTGAAAACAAAAAAGTTTTAGCATTTCCTGTAACGAGGCGTTTGGCAAAAACCAATTTTTGTTGATCACTGATAGCGGGAAATAAATTAAAGTTATCCTCTACGTCGGCAAAAAAATTGTGAACGGAATATAAATTATTGCCTGTGAACTGGCGACAGGAGGTTGAAAGGTCTCGCAACAACAACCAGAAGTGAGAACTCATAGAGTTGGGAATCAAATCATTATTGTTTATCAAAACATCATTTCTGCTAGAAGAGGCGTCAAGCCACAGTTGTTTAGACTGGGTATCTGACTGAAACGCGGGAATGTTTTGTAAAGGGCTGGAAGTACTTTGACCTACATTTGAATCATTTGCGGTAGACTCAGAAGAAAGGATGATTTCGTTTTCAGCGTCGCATAAAAAACTCGTATCTAAAGAATTTTGAAATTTGGACAAATCGGATAGGGCATAAAGAATATTATCGCATAACTCAATTTTGTTAGTACATAAATTATCTAAATGTAATAAATTAGCAACAGAAATAAAATCGGCGAGTGAAAGATCCTTCATTAAGCATTCTTTATGTTTCGCGACATCGAATTCTGCGGGGAATGAGGAAAATTGACGCATTTTTTTTCGCGATAAGCGGTCGAATTCGGTATAACCGAGTACTTTATTTAATAATTTTACGTTTTGGGTTGTTCCATATGTGAGTGAGTTAGCAATTAGAGGGATATCGCCTAAGGTTAGGGCCATAATGAAAATTGAAACAAATTAATAACACAACTGAGGGGAAAAATTTTTAAACTTAAGAAATTACGAAATTTTGAAACACAAACTAACGGGGAAACAAAAAAAAAATGGGGCCTACCTCGCTTAAGGGAACAGTCCTTGTGGCTCGAAGGGTATCCAATGAGAATAGGAAGAATAGTCCACGAAAGTCCAGTTTTTTTTATATATAGGTGAATGTCACTATCCAAAATCACGTTATCCAATAGAATGGCACTATATCCAGTAGTGTAGGAATTGCACTAAGTTCTTGAAGATTACACAGTTCAGCAATGCAGCAATTATTTCGTTTCGATTTCAACGTCCGTGGCGAAAAGTTTGTAGATTCGTTGGTTTGTTACAGGTCTTCTAGTATAATTTTTAGTAGATCAAAATAAATATCCTTGGTGAGAGCAGCCGTCTGCTGCAATTGGCACGTCAGCCACAACTAAATTCAAAAACAAAAGTGTTCACAGCCGTCTGCTGGGATGATACTTCTTGTTTTAAACGGGAAACGGGTCTAGGGGGAACAATTCACGCAGGGAAAGCGAAAGAAAGGTCGAGCCCCCAAATGTGGGGGAAGCAACGACCACAGCAGCATTGGATATAAACATCCTTTATTAGTTAAATATTATAAAAATAAAAGTAAACAGCTCGAGAGGGACGTCTTCCCATCTCGGAGTACAGCGATCGTCTGCCAAGCCGGGAATACATCATGCGGGCGCACGCACTGACGTCACACAGACAGTAGCGCCGCGTAACGTTTGGAGATGGAGATGGGATATAATTTCCCATAATATGTATACCATAATACACAATATGTAATATAATAATACACGATATGTATACCTAATAATATGTATACACACAATATGTATACCATAATACACAATATGTATACCTAATGGTTGAGCAAAAGAACCATTGACTAAATTTTCAATAAGGAATGTGATGTCAAGAAATAAACTGCTATACCTAATCCTAGATTGGCCAGAGGTGGAGCTATTGAAGCTAGGGGAAGAGACAAATGCAAGAAAATGCCCTAACCGGACCGTTCGTAAGCCACTGAGGTATCCTGATTGACTTTAAATTGTATATTAATTTTTTATTACCCAAGTTTTGTTGCAACCGAGGACGATTTTGATGCCAGGAAGGGCAAATGCAATCGCCCAATTTTTAACGCCCTGAACGGCTTTTAATAATAAGTTGTTGTGGGATGGCAATGACGAGATGGCAATAACGAGAGGTTGTTCTAAGAATATGGATACTGACGTGAGCCAGTGAGGCAGCGTTTTTAAATGTAATGAAGTTATTTGAAGTTTTTGAAGTTATCCTGTTAAATAAAATGTGTTGTAATGTTAAAACGAGTGTTGTTGATATAAAGTTACATCCTGACATAGCGAAAGGGGATTTCGCTCATAATCTATATATATAAAACAGTTCCGTAACTGACTGACTCACTGACATACAACGCACAGACCAAACCGATGGCCTAAAGTGCTGACATTTTGCATGGCGATTCTTCTTATGGTGTAGGGGTGCACTAAGAAATATTTTTGAAAAATCATTCTTAGATTTTTTCAAATTAAATTTTTAAGCTGTTTTTGTAACTTTTTTTAAGTTTGCATTTAAAATAATAATTTGAGGTTTATAAAATTTATATCACGAGAAAGATCGTAAAAATTCCTTTAAAATGAAATCTTTTCGAACATTTACCTTGATTTTCTGATTTTAGTGAATTTTTAAAGATAAATATTTAGAATTTAATTTATTGAATGCCGATCCCGCGATTTCTTTTTTTGGTACTTTAAATAAATTTATCGTCACGTGCATAACAACTAAATAGACCAAATTTTTTTTTCTTTCTAATGCAGCAGGCGATTTGACATTATCCAAAAAAATAAATACCCCTTGCAATTTTTTTATAAATATATATATATATATATATATATATATTATCTATCAATTGTATACATATATATATATATATATATATATATTTTTTTTTTTTTTTGCATTAATTGCATACATTGACCGTTGTATTTAATTTGAATGTACTCCGTAGCGAAGCGCGGGTTTTCAGCTAGTATATATATATATATATATATATATATATATATATATATATATATATATATATATATATATATATATATATATCATCAACTATGCTACTCCGCTGAATATATGGAAGCGCTTCGTTTTCTTCAAATGTTGAGGGTAAAGATTGAAAGAGATTATACGTTTTCTCGTCAAGATTTCTGCCTAAGGTGAGTACATCAAAATGTTGCCGACGGCTGAGCAAATGGCTCCGAAATTCCAGACGCTCGAGGGGGAAAGAAAATGTTACGAAATGAAAACTCTCAAGTTGATTTTAAAGTGCATTATTGAGTTGCCATCTTTCTGTAGGATGTTTAAAACTTTTGAATTTGTTATCTCCTATGAGATGATCGGTTATGGAATTCCACAAAATGAGAAAGAAATTACTTATAAATCCAGTAGTCTTGCAAAATAAGAATTTGATTAAAATATCTGATTAGCTTTCATGTACGTATCACAAAATGTAGTACATATTCGCAAACAAAGTCAATTTATGCCTGTTGCAATTCAAAAATACAAATAAAATATATCTTTAAATGATTTGTCTTTTTATCAAGGGAAACCAAAGTATTTCTTTTTCTTTAAATGTTCTCCGTCTTCCTTTTAAACACATGAATGTCAGTGCATAAACCAATTTAATCACTTCGCAGTTTTGATATTTTACTAGATTCGAAACATTTACAAGTATGTAAAAAAGTCTGATATTTTCTTGTTACACTTCCGGGCTGTACTCATCTTTCAATTGAAGCCCTCAGTAAACAAACGGCCGGTTAGGCTTAATTTCAATTTCAGATGTGGATCAGAATTTTTTCTTACCTAAAAACTAATATCTTCTCCATCAAATCACGTTTGTTCAGCCTATTTTTCTATAAAACATTCAGAACTAAAACAAATTGGATGCTTTTAGCTGTATATTTCACAGTTTTTAAAAATCTGTTTACTTTTGCGATGAATTCTGAAAGTAAACAAACTTGAATGTGAATGAATCAAGTAGCTCAAGTAGTCATATCGCGTAGTGAACTGTAAAAAACTGGATGGCAGTCTACTACTCCAATCGCATGAAAAACTAAATAAATAAAAAATAATGAAAGGGTTTGCTTTTACAAGGTGTGGATTAAATTCAATATTGTTAGATAATTCGGGATATTTTTTAACTTTCATATACTTTTTCCATTATGACGTCATTATTAGTATTAT
This sequence comes from Dolomedes plantarius, assembly GCA_907164885.2. Classification (NCBI taxonomy): domain Eukaryota; kingdom Metazoa; phylum Arthropoda; class Arachnida; order Araneae; family Dolomedidae; genus Dolomedes; species Dolomedes plantarius. Next base: position 34,476 of record CAJRAI020000342.1, read on the forward strand.
GACGTCAAAATGACGGGTTACCTTCTAGTGAGGAAACAGTCATTAACTATACTACAGATATGAAACAGACAATTCCAAAGATGATCAAATGAAATAAAAATGTATTACCACTGAATCTCCGTGCGTTTTGTTTCAGAAAAGCCTCAAAACACAAGTGACCACATTATTTATCCCATTTTCGTATTGGTATTAGATGGCATGATACTTCAAGCACTGCACATTTATGAAGCCGAAATCCTTTTGCAAGACGATAGCTACGGGTTGTAAAGAAATACAGCTCACAATTGAATGTGTGTGATTCAAAGGTAAATCACCATAACTGTTAGAAAAACTGCAGCGAAAAGATATTTGTAATAGAAACTAAAAGAGATAAGTAAATCCTGCTAACTTTTTAAAAAAAACAACGATTGTGTGACAGAGTCTAATATTGTGTTTGCCCTAAAATGTACTATGTCAAACTATTTTTTTGTTTAATTTTTTAATATTAAGTTTGTTTATAATATTAATTTTAAATGTATTTACTAATTATAAACTGTTTTCTCCTAAAAGTTAATCCTAATGATCTTTTTAATTTATTTTTGAATATGAAGTTTGTTTATTTCAGTGTGTTAAATATTATATCAGTTGGAGAAATGAAAATTATTAACACAAGAACTTATAGTGTAAAAGAAAAAAGCATGTAAAAAATGACCCCTTTTTTCACCAAAATGCTAGTTTTCTAATTTTCCGTTTGCATGTCTTTATTTTTTTTGGCTGTCTTTTCTAGTTCATCTGTTAAGTTTGTAAGGTATACATAAGATTCGATTCACAAGAATCGAACTTTTGAGTGAATGAATTAAAGAAGCTGCTTGAGATATGCTAATTTCGGCATACGCGCTTGGTATAAATACCAAGCAGCTTGATTAATACAAAGGTTGAAAAGAAGGTGGTTGTTAAAGTTGATAGATAAGCGAGAGGGAGCTACGAGGTAAGCAGTTCCAGGTGTTAACCTGAGCTAGTGCTTAGGGGGCCCAAAGTTTATGTGGCAGTACTGCTGGTTTGACTCTCTGCTGGTTTGTGAGTATTTGCAAATTGTATTTCTATTGAATGGTAATATATATTCCGTACAAGTAGTACGTATGCTTATTGCTGCAAAAGCAAATTCTACATGTGCAACGAATTCAATAAACATTGTTTCATGTATAAACTGTGTTTGTATCAAATTCATTTAGAGTGCCACTTCAAATTATATACACCCAAATCTGGGTAGAAGTGATCTAAAACTCTACAAGTTTGTCTTAATTTTACCTTCGACAACATTTTTTTTCAGGCATTTTAAATGGGGTACTTTTCCTGATTCCCATTTTTAATCGTTACTTTTTTTGAGTGAAATGACCAGATTTCTATTTTTGCAAATCGTAAGACAGCCGATTGTAACGTGGCGTTAAACCTGAAGAGTTACGTTGAAGACAAAAGCTGTGTCAACGATTTCAGAAGTTCGCAATGCAGGCAGTGAATGCTAGAAACTTCGCACTTGACGAAACACGAATATTTATTACACAAGATGAGACATGTATAGATAAGACATTCACAAACTGGAGATTCTTACCATTTTTAAAATTAATTTTTTTCTAGAAGTATCTTCTAAGTTTAAAGATTTCTCATGAATACGAAACAGCAAATAAAATTGCTATAAAAGGGAAAAAACATTACAAAGATATTTTCCATAAGATCATAATATTTTTCCTTCATAATCTAATTTTATTAGGAATGAAAAATGTATTACGCTCGTTATTGTCCTTAATATGGATATTCTCAGTCACTATCGAAATGCTTTAAGGAAATTTTGTAAAATGATCACAAGTCAAATTAAAGAACACCCAGGACAGGTTTTGAACAGAATTTCTCAAGAAATGTCTTTAATGAAAAATGAAAATTTATTAATTTCTTAACATAAATAATGTATTTATTATTTAGATTTTAAATATTAATTATTTATTATTTCCTTTAAGGGAACGATGTACCTTTATTTCAGCAAATCTCGTCATTGTAATACTGATTGTGTTATTGTAAATAATATATATATATTTCTGTAGATTATCAGTACCAAAATAGTTTTTTTCAAGTACAAAATCATTTATGAAGCTTCTACAAAGTAATTTATAATGGGTAACTGTAGTAATAAATTTTAAATCTGTTTTTCTCAAAACAGATTTTTCAAGGTTTTTAGATTTTTTAAATGCTCCATGCTACTTAATTTTTCTTCAAAATTCCTGAAATTGATAAGGAAGAATTCTGATGCTGTTTACAAAAAAACTGGGTATACATTTTACAATTCGACTTCATTAAGGTAATTAAATTTGATTTATAACTTTTCAAAAGGCAAAATTTTGATGAAAATCGGGATGGAAATCAGAAAAAAATATCTCAAAAATTAACTATTCGAGGGATTAAATAATTGATACCCAGATTTGTTCGTTATACAGTTTAAAGAGATTAAAATGCAAAATCGAGGAAATATCTCAAAAATTAAGTAGCAAGGAGCATTTTAAAATTTTGTTTATAAATTTCAAATTTTTTAAGAAATCTTAAAATTATACTGAGATTGGAAATTTCTTTTAAGGTATTCTATTTATTTATAGTGAAATGTGTATATGTACAAAATTTCGTATCTCTATGATGAAAAGTAAAAAAATGAAATTTTAATGTCCACCGTTCCCTTAAATATTTATAATGAACATCTCTTGCTTACATCAAGATACGCTATTTTATGTTTTTGATGATTTTTAGCCCACGTTGTACAGTGGCTAGCAAAGCCAGCTTCCAACACATGGGCTTGGTTCGAATCCCGTTCAGGACATAGGCAGTTCTGTGACGTTCTCTCGTAGGAAGCAACGTTTCATAACTCTCCTACGAGACGTTGTGTCCCCAAAATGTAGCAGCCAACAAGTGTCATGGCGTATATAGTATAAGTGCATGCCGCGTTGGAAAAAAAATGTTTTCTATAAGTTTATTTTCCTAAAAATAATAGTGTCTGTGAAATAGATTCTTCAGAAAATTCTCTTTTCTCAGCGAAATACCTGTCCATTCAATCATGTTACTTAAGGCGACAATCGACCATGATAAGCTTTTTATTTATTTATTAACCAATTGCTACGAAATTTTGCATACTTATACAGTGTTGTTTAGAGATGAATATTCGAAATTTAAAAAAAATCAGGATGTAATTAATTAAGATATTAATTAAAATCAGCTTGTTAATTACTCTATTTAAAAATGCTCCGCATCAATTTTTGTCTCAGATATCTAATTTTCTCTCTTAAGCCAACTTTATATAGTTATAATAAAAGTTAGTAGCAATATTTGATTTACAGTCATATTTATAAAAACTAGAAAAGAAATCGATAAAAATAGGTAATTTTATGCAAAAATTTTATCAAAAAAATTTTTTATGATAAAAATTTTAATTTGTTTTAAAATAGTATAATGAATTGATTACTAAGTTTTATTCTAACACTAGCTGAAGTACCCGGCATTGCCCGGGATTTTAACAATATTTGTTAACCAAAATCAACACAGTATAAATAACATAGAAAGAGTATATGTGAAATGTTATACACATCTCAGAATTCAGGAATTTCAGCCTTTCATCATTGAAGCACTAAAATCTGAAAAGTAAAAATGTCAAATTGTCTAATGTTTGCTAACCAAAATTAATTTAAAACTAAACACGTTATAAATAACATAGAAAGAAACATGTGAAATCTTATACACATGAATAAAATGAAAACCCAATAAAAAAATATATAAAATTATAATAAACTCCTCAGAATTCAGCTAGATTTAGCCTTTTATCATTTGGGCAAAAAAAGAAGCTGAAATTACAGGTTTAGCTGAAATTTCCAATAGAACCATGATATGACTCTAGCGTTGCCTCTTAAAAAATGAAGTGTTTGATTGAGGGCTGCAAACCATTCAACTCCTCTCCACATTAAACTCCTATAAACATCCTCTACATATTAAATTCCTTTTCTCTCCATAATAAACTCCTCAGAATTTTGGTAGATTCAGCCTTTCATGATAGTACCACTAAAACCTGAAACATCCTCTCTAGAAATATAAATTTATTAATTACAATAATTAAACTCACTCAAATGTATAAATTACATAAGTTTTTTAACCAACATTTGAATAATTCGTAAATGAAAAAGCATATGAAAATAAAAATAATAAGAACTTCCGGAATCGAAATTAATTACCCTTAATTTTTAATTAATAAAAAACCAACATAATATGAATAAAAACGATAGTTATTAAAGATAATAATAAAAAAAGCATATGAAAATAATGCTCGCGTATGAAGTTAACTTTATGATATAAAAATAGTAATAATAATATAAACCGCGTGCATAAAATATTTAGCTTTTCAAGCGAAATAAATTAATTTTTAGAAAAAAAAACTACTTTTAATCGAGAAATTAAATACATTGCGCAAAGTTTTGATTTTACCAACTTTCTACCCTACAATTTACACCCTACTTCTTTGAAGTTGGGTGTTGAAACAGCCTCTTTGAAATATTTACACCCTACTTCTTTTAAATAGGGTGTAAATATAAAGTTTTAACAGCGAATTGAATGCCAGTTAAAAATTATTATTGTTTAAAATCATATGAAAATTACGCTATTATAAAGATAATAATAAAAAAGCATAGGAAAATAATGCGTGCGCATGAAGTTAACGTTACGATATAAAGATAGTAATAATAATATATATATATATATATATATATATATATATATATAACAGTTCCGTAACTAACTGACTGACTGACTAATTGACTGACAGACATACAACGTACAGACCAAACCGCGGGAAATAAAAGGGCTGAAATTTTGCATGGCGATTCTTCTTATAGTGTAGGAGTGCACTAAGAAAGATTTTTGAAAAATTCTTAGATTTTTTTTAAATTAAATTTTTGAGTTGTTTTAGTAACTTTTTTAAAGTTTGCATTTAAAATAATAATAATTTGAGGGTTATAAAATTTATATCACGAAAAAGATCATAAAAATTCCTTTAATATGAAATCTTTTTCGAATCTTTACCTCCATTTTATAATTTTTGGTGAATTTTTAAAGATTAATTTTTAGAATTTAACCTTTTACATGCCACACTATGATCAAGGAATAGAGTACCATATTTTGCTGCGTACCTTTGGTCGATAACTTCCAGGAAGTCGGTCCAACAGGTGTACTCCACTCATTCCTTTATTATATAATTTTATAATGTAAGGTTAAGGAAAATCAACTTTTATTTTAGCTCGGACATATCTTTTTGCTCTTCCTAATGGTTCGTGAGTGATAAAATTTGATGTAATAGTTACAACAAAACTATCGTTCCAATGGCACATATAAACTTCTCCATCGCATCGGTAATCAAACTCTCCACGTTGAAATTTCGATATTTCTTTTGCTGTTTTAAGAGAACATTGTCCCCTTCTGGAATCTCGCACTGTGCCGATTGCCTTAAAGCCTTTGTTAGATAAATCTGTCAGCAGACTGTACGATGTAAAAAAAGTTATCGAAAAATATTTTGCGTTTCTCTGGATTGTCAATAAAAGATAATAGTTCGGAGACTTTTTTCTTGATAATGCGGCAGACGATTGGACATTATTAAAAAAAAATATTAAAATAATGTAAAAGATATGTTCCTCAAACTGTACTACATTAACTGTACTATATTCTTTAGTATGTCCTATGAGATTTAATTTGAATATTTTCTTCTACATTATTTTGTCTATAAAAATATCCCTTACGATTTTATTTATTAATATATTTTTTGTTTTTTTTACATCAATCGTATACATTGATCGTCGTATTTATTATATATATATCTATATATATATATACATATATATATATATATATATATATATATATATATATATATATATAGGCATTAATTGCATACACTGACATTGTATTTAATTTGAATGTACCGTTCGTTTAGGAACACCTCCTAAACGAACGTTTAGAAGGCGTTAGTTTATGGAATACTAAAAGTTTAAAATAGTGGCGCCATCTATTGCTCATTTGTGAATCGAGAATCGCATCCTTCAAAAATTCTTGGTTATCCTAATTGCTAGCAATAAAATGCCCAGAAATAAATTATTGATGAATGTTTGTTACCCAAAATCAATTTTAAAACTAAACACAGTATAAATAACATAGAAAAGATTAGCCTTTATCATTGGAGCAAAGAATTCTGGAAAGTAAAACATAAATATATAAATTTATAATAAACCTACCAAAATCCATTAAAAAACTAAACACAGTATAAATAACATAGAAAAAAAAAGCATACGAAATGTTATACACATTAATAATATGAAACCAAATAAAAATATATAAACGTATAATAAACTCCTCAGATTTCAGCTATATTCGGTCTTTCATCATAAAAAGCTGAAAAAAAAAATTAAAAAAAATAATAAATAAAATAAAAATAATAATTTAAAAAATAATAAAATAAAATAAAGATAATAATTAAAAAAATAATAAAATAAAAGCTGAAATAAAAAAGCCTTCATAAAAAAGCTGAAAATACAGGTTTAGCAAAATTTGCACGATCCCATACTCGAACCCGAGAGTTACGGGGTACCAAATGAACCGATTTAACTACTACGCCACGATTATGCACAACATTGTTGAGTAAAGTAAAAAATATACGCAATGAGTTTTTTGGAAAGTTGCTATGGGTTTGGTGAATATACATAAATTTATGAGAGAGGAGTTTTAAGTGATAAATAAGTTAGCAGGA
>CAJRAI020000343.1:0-13620 GCA_907164885.2 Dolomedes plantarius
ACCCAAAGACCTTTTGGCCATAACAAATTTTTGCAGTTCTGACAAATTAAGTAATATCGACATACTTTCAAAATGATCGATCCAATTGATTACATTCTCGTGAGGCTCTGCGTTAAACTTAGACATAGTACTCTCGATGTCAGCATAATTGATGCTAACACTTGGCAAAACAGAGTTTGCAGAAAAGTTACTTTTATTTACGTCTTCGCACTGCATTGATGAATCAGCCATATTTTTTTTTCTCCCGTCATACTGCGCTGAAAAATCACAGCAGTTATTTATTTCCCCTTCCCTTTCGGAGTCCGAAGTCACAACACTCCGGCTCCGCGCGAAAGCCTCGATTCCACAAAGCATAGACAAAATTCTCCTGACCACTTCGGCCTTTGCCCCGTCAACGGGAATATTTATGACATTCGCAATAGTGATCAATTCGGCGAGTGAAAACGCTCCGTCTATTTTTTTAAAATTTCTTTTGAAACGCATCACTGGCTACGGGGAATTCAAACCCTCCGAACTCGCGTATGCGTTTTTTATTTGATTTATTACCATCATTCTCAAATATTAAACGGTGCAATAGCTTGATCTTGTCTGACCGAAAGTTTTTAAAGCACTGTTAATTTCTCTTATTTACCCCAGTTTCATGTTTGAAGAATGACAAAAAAGGTCATGTACCTTTTCAAGATGACTTGCTTTATATCCACGTCCTTTGAATCGTAAGTCGTCAATGCGAAGCTGTCAGTGGTAGTCCATAAGAAATCCAAAGTAACTGTCACACTATAAAGTCTTTAGTCCAGAATCTAGGTTGGCGCACGCGCACTAATTAAAATCTGGAAACCTAATATCAATCTGAATCCTAATCTCAATCTGAATCCTGATATCCCACTTCTGAGTGTGGGACAGGATAGTCGAGCGGGGAATTTAAAACAAATACTTAAACTATTATAAACGAATACTAGGATAACTATACTAACATTTAATGAAAACTTATTATTTACAAAAGATACTTACAAAGAGAACGTCATTAATTAACATTATAGACTAATGAAAAAACAGCCGTCTGCTGCTAACAGATAAACGCATCATCGCTTATTGACGTCCATCTCTCGTCTGCCGGGAACTCTCGTCGGCTGGAGATTCACTCCCTCGCGCACCTTTCCTTCCGATGAGCTGCGGTATGGGTGCTGGCATTACACAGAACACTGACAATTAATTAAAAGGGCTGAGGCAGGCTCCCGAGCCCACATATATATATATTATATATATATATATACATATATATATATATATATATATATATATATATATATATATATATATATATATATGTGTGTGTGTATATATATATATATATATATATATATATATATATATATATATATATATATATATATATATATGTATATATATATATATATATATATATATATGTTTCTGTGTGTGTGTGTCCAATATTTACGTATGGGCATGTGTGTATCTATGTATCTAAACATGTATGTATGGATAGAAATTTTAATTCGCTCTCCTTTTTAAATATTTCCGGGGGTTTTAGCTCATTCGCATAACGTAAACATAAAAACTATGCTATATTTTATATTTTCCTCTATGTGTATTAAAAAAGCACAAAGTATGCATCATTATTAAAACACAGAATAAATTAATTTAGTTATTTCAGAAGAGAAGAACCGTCATTAAAGAATATTAAAGTAATTATGGACTAAAAATTTTTAATGAAAATCGCTTATTTTTTTCCGTTTAAAACACATAATAGAGCTTTTGGTATTTATTTACAGAAACCAATTACTTTTTGCTCTGATTACATTGACAGATAAAGCATTTTTATTATTTATTGTCTATGAGATATTCTGTTGTACATCCATTCCTAACTTATATTAACTTGTGAATACTCTTTTATGTAAAGTGCAATTTTTAAAAGAATATATCTGAAATTCCCCGTAAGGTATTTCTTATTTACAGCATTTCTCAGACATATTTCATTGAACTGGAATCAAGTCTTTTGACTGATAATTTTAGAAATATTTTCCCCGAACAGCCATTCTTAAAAGAATTTATTTTTTTGTTCCGTAAGATGATTAAGATTCTCAGAAATATTTTTTCCATGAATCCAAAAAAAAAAATATTTTCCAAGGCATAAAAGAATTAAAATTGTGGAAAAAGGTCTTTTGATCAGATTTTATATAAAAACTACTTTCACATTTTGAAATTTCCAATGTACATTAAAATCAGAATTTTATTATATTTTAATATTATATTCAAAATGTACTATATTCACTTTTAATTGAATATAACATTTTTAAAGCCAAAGAATACTAAAGCATATTTTTTTTTGTTTTTCGCATTTTGGCTAAGTAGCATGTCTAGTTTTCATTAGTTAAGTACAAGTAGGTGAGATATAGATTCATAATTAAGCAAATACATTAAAATATAAGTCGAGTTATTTAGAAAAATTCTTCTTGTTTTTTGGTTATCATTGCTTTCACGAGTTTATTATTGTTATTAATCACTATTGTAATTTTTATCTATATTATAGGACTACCTTTAGACGTTTTATATAATTTTGTATAATATACAACAAAATTTTAAACAGTATAATTTAATCAAAAATGTCATTTTAAGGAAAATATTCTCAAATTTCGATTAATAATAAGTAACAGTGTTCTTTTATCGAATTAAATTAGTGGTTTAAAATTAATAGATCACTGTTATTCACGTGGTAAGAATAAAAGAAAATTGCAGCCTCGTTCGCTTAAATAGCTCCAGTTTTATTGAATTATTTATTAAATTCGTTCTCTCTTCCAATATTATGTATTCCCCCAATACCCTTGATCGATTGATGACCATTAGCAATGACCAAGATTCCTTAAACTCAAATCGAACTACAGGTAGCAAATGCATTAATTATTCAGTTAATTTAGCAGTAGATGGAAAATCGATTATAACAAATGTATCACATCATAAATTATTCCCTGTCTGAACATTTGCGCTGATAATATGTTACACTAAAATCCATTTTGCAGGAGAATTCCTATCTCAACATATTAAAAATGTTCTGCAGTTTTTGACAGAACAAAAGAATTATTAATATGCGTAATTCTAAATTATTTTTCTAATTTGTTTCCGAAAACATTGGCATACAAAATTTTTAATTTTAAGCAAAAGTGTTTTTAAATTTAATTCTACTCCTCTGTTCCCGATCATTGTTTCAATATACCAGGGTAATTAAAATTTAATTCTATTGTTTGATATCAACGTGTTAACTTCAGAGAAAAGGTTGACGTCGTTTCCTGAATTATTTATTCATCGCAATAAGTTTTGTTAAGAAAATTTGTATTAAATTTGGTGTATATATATACATACATACATATATATATATATATATATATATATATATATATATATATATATATATATATATATGTATATATATACACTCATGGACAAAAAAATTAGCGCACCAAGAAGGAGTCGTGAAAATGAAACGAAATTTTACATACGTGATGACTACTTTAATATAAGTAAATGATAAGAAAATCAAAGAAAAAGAATAATTTATTTCAGAGAAAAAGGCAAAAGAACGGAGGAGTTAATACTCCGTTGGACCCCCTCTAGCGCGAATGCACGATGCGATACGATCGGGCATTGAGTCATACAAGTTCTGTATGATGTCTTGAGACATTTCGTTCCATATTTGCTGTAACCTTGCCTCCAGTTCGTTCAAACTCGTGGGATGCCCAACTCGTCGTCCCAAATGATCCCAGATATGCTCGATTGGAGACAAATCGGGGGATCGGGCAGGCCAAGGAAGGGTAGTAACAGTGCGGAGACAGTCTTGTGACACCCTTGCCGTATGAGGCCGAGCATTGTCTTGTTGAAAATGGCTCCTGGGAGCCGTTGCATGAGTGGCAACACATGTGGTTGCAGGATTTCACGAACATACCGCTGGGCTGTCATGGTGCCACGGAACAATACTATGAGTGACAATGTATTGCAGGCAATGGCACCCCATACCATCACACCAGCTGTGGGAGCGATGTGTCGCTGTACAGCAAAGGCGGGATTGAAGCGTTCACCACGGGCTCTCCACACACGAACACGATTGTCATCACTGCCGAGATTGAATCTGGATTCGTCGCTAAAGACGACCTGGTTCCAATCCGCTGCAGTCCAGTTTCCTCGTGCGCGGCAAAACTCCAAACGGAGGCGTCGATGGGTGGGCGTCAAGGGCAGCACACGTAATGGGGGCCGCGATACCAACTGCCTTCAGCCAGGCGCCTTCGTATGGTTCGAGAAGACACAGAGGCCCCTAGTGAAGGTGCTACCTGTGCCTGGATGGCGGCCGATGAAGCAGTTGGCTGTACGCGTGCATTTCTTACGATGTGGCGGTCTTCTCGACGACTGGTCTGTCGAGGGCGTCCTGAGCCTGGTCTTCGTGTACATGACATCTCTCGGGTCCACTGGTCCCAACATCTTCTCATAATACAATCAGAGCGGCCAAATTGACGAGCTACTCGCCTAGCTGACCACCCAGCTTCCATCATCCCGACGATTCTCCCCCTCTCAAACTGCGACGACTGCTTATATTGTCTTCGAACACGGCGTAATGGCATGTCTATCTCAGCTCTTCCTTTGTAAATGATTCAGCACACTCAAACAAGCTTTGGTTACCTGTTTTGTACTCCACAGAGTACGATGTTCAAAGCCCTCTACCGGCTATACGTAATGCGCAGTCACTCTCCATTTCTAATCATTTGCATATCTCCCCGACATGTACCTTCATTGCAAGTTTCGTTACGATCCCGCAATTATTTCTTGGTGCGCTAATTTTTTTGTCCATGAGTGTATATATATATATATATATATATATATATATATATATATATATATATATATATATATATATATATATATATATATATATATATATATACATATATATACACATATATATATACATATATATATATATATATATACATATATATACACATATATATATACATATATATATATATATATATATATATATATATATATATATATATATATATATATATATATATATATATATATATATATATATATATATATATATATATATATATATATATATATATATATACTCGTACAGTCAATAAATTCGGGGACTTTATTTACTACAACAACGAATACACTTAAAAAGTCTTCTGAACACAGTCACCTTCAAAATAATGTCCTTCCGTAATTATACACTTCTGCCAGCGTTCATACAGCTTCTGGAAACAGACCTGGAAACCGTTGCGGGAGACCTGTCGTAAAGTGGTTGTCGCTGTTGCCATCACTTCTTCGGCATTTGCAAACCGCTTGCCCTTGATGCGATCTTTCAGTTTCGGGAACAGGTAGAAATCGCAAGGAGCGAGGTTTGAGGAATACGGGGGATGTGGCACAACTGTGGTGCCGTGTTTAGCAAAGGCTTGCAAGCCTGCAGGAGACGTCGAAGAACCTGTACATACCATTTGTTGACGATGTTACCTTGTGTTTGACGCAGCTTGTTCTTTCGGGACCTTGCGCCAATAAACTTCAACATACCAAGCAACCACTGCTCCTACCCGTTGGATGTTCGCCTCCGTTTGTGGGGTCACTGGCCACTCATTTTGCGGATCATCTGCAACAGGGTCTCTCCCATTTTTAAACAAGCTGTACAATTTGAAAACTTTCGATCTGCACATAGATTCGTCTTGATACGCTTTTTGCAGTAACCGTAACGTTTCTGCAGTGGTTTTTCCTAATTTGTAGCAGAATTTGATGTTGGAACGTTGCTCCAAACATGACATTTTGCTACATCAACATCATAGGCTGACAGACTGCAGCCAAATGGTGAGCTGCGCGCCTTAGCAGTTGAGCAAAGAGTCATGTGACGTCTCACGCAAACGCAGATAACCAGACTTGCAAACCACATCGTTATTTCGGTTCCCCCACACACCGGGCATGAGGGGGAGGGTAGTCCAAGAACGAATTAACTATACTGGTATATATATATATATATATATATATATATATATATATATATATATATATATATATATATATATATATATATATATATATATATATATATATATATATATATATATATATATATATATATATATATATATTTATATATATATATATATATATATATATATATATATATATATATACATAGAGAGATAGATAGATAGATAGATAGATAGATAGATATGTCACGGCTCTTTCACCGTGCACCCATCTAAAACACTCTAATTTCTCTAAATGCAGTCATCAAACAGTAGGCAGGTGGAAGAACTAATACTGAAATAACATTTACAGACTCCTTTATTAATTAACATTAATCGATTACCCAATTAATCCAGCTAAATCGCCATTTTCCATCATCTCACAGCTCACGTGACAGACGCGCGTCTTGACTCTATCAAAAATCTCCCTGAACTGCGTAATTTCTTTCTCTTCCGTTATATAAGTCACATAAGGCGTAGGCCGTCTTCCAGACCCTTTTAGAACATCTGATGATTATGTAAGATAACGCGCGTGAGAGCGATTCGATTGACCCTGAACTTTTCGCTGCGAAACACAGTCTACTTTCCTGAATTGAAGATCACACTAGGACTCTAATAGTAAATTTCCATTTAAAGCTCATTAATATAATTAAATATAGCTAATGCTTTTATCATCACTATTCCCCCCTTCCCCCTGAAGGCGTGCACACAAAGAGTAGCAAATTCTCTGCATCACGTCCCCAGAAGAGAAAAAAAAATTCAAATTAAATTAAAATCAACTACTGAAAAATGCCGTGCAGGGTGGTACCTTACCCACACAACAACCCAGAGAGACCCAAAAGCATTATTCCTAAATTTTTACTAGCTAAAATTTTAACCCTAACCTAAAATTAATTTCTACATGCGATTAGCTGGACCAAAATGAGGTGTTGTTACAGGATACATAAGTTTCCATTTGAGACATAACTTCACATAAAAAAAACATTAATCGTTACAATATCAGTTATTAAAATAGCAGAACAACAGTAAATTGTATCTTAAAAAGTATGGAATCAAAATTAATCATCCTTCAAATTTCTTTACAATACTCAAAACAAATCACTTTCTCATTATTTATTCTTGTGTACTTTTCATAATCAATCAATTACAAACTAAAAACTATTACCAATATGTGATTCGAAAGAAACATGTAAAATTGCTCATGTTTGTTCAAAACTTATATCCTTCACTTAAATCGTAAGATATGTTACAGACTCACATTTTAATCAATATTGTTTATACAATCAATCGTACCATTACAAAAATTAAAACATATCAAAATCCGTCACTCTATATCAATGAAAACAATACTACTATGATTTCCATACCTTATTTTTTTAAAAATCACATATATCATTATAAATTTTTTCACTACATAAAAACACTCAAAATATTTTTTATTAAAATGTAAATCAAAATAAAACTCAAAAATCACCTGAAAAAAACAGATTGGACTATCACCAGCTCTGAAGAATATGCAGAATTTCTTTTTCTTTTACAAATGCTCAAAATCTGATAGTCTACTTTGTTTCCCTCCTCCCCCCTCAAAACATCAAAAAGCTGGATTACATCTTTTAGTTTCGTAGAATAACAATATTAAAACTTTTTCCAGTGTCAAGTATTAATGAATCTAATAAACATGAAATAAGTCTATCAAAACTCTCAATGTTCCAATCAAAATCCTACACATGAACAGCAAAATTTTAATTCAGTAGTCCAAAACTCCACTGAAATTATATTGTTTAATGCAAACTTATTGGGAAGTGTCGTCAGAAAAAGTTAAGGGGACGGTATACGTTGAGATTCAACTTTTTTATTTTACGTTATATCTATGTGAAATTTTAATCCTGAATTTAGTTTAATATTTGCAATATAAACGACATGAAAAATTTTCTAGTTTATTTAGAAAATTTTTTTTTATTAAAAATTTTAAAAAATTTAATGAAATTTCAAAATGTCCCTTGCGCTAAAATTTTTACTTTTTTATAATAATTTTACTTTTTATTTATTTATTGTACCATAATGAAACATTCTGTGCATTGAATTACAAATATCTCAATATTTTATTTTTTAAAAGAAGTAAAACCGATTAATGGATGAATTTTTTTCAAAAATTTCACTTCTTTGTATATAAACAGTCACTTTTTATAAGTTACTCTTCTTTAAAACAAAAATGCATTCACAAATTTATTAATGTATGTATAAAGATAATGTATGGTAAATATCGTGTAATTTGAAGCAAAAATATAGCGCGTATCACATTTTACATTTGCATTATCGAGAAAAATTTCATTTTGAGAAAATTGCATACAAAGTGAAATTTAAATGGCAAAAGCGTATTGTTTATAAACATATAAATGCTAATAACTTCGATAAAAATTATCGGATTTTGATGCGGATTTTTGCATTTGGTACATTTTGATTTCTAGAACAATATAGCATTAAAAACAAAAATTCGATGCTTTGGTCAATTTTTGCCGATTTCAACGTACACCGTCCCCTTAAGTGCCCAAATCCCATAGTTGTACCAAAGTTTTACCTGCTCTTCAGTGAAACTTGGGTGGGTATCATCAGTATAAAAGTATGGGTTTATTGCTCCCGATATTTAACTGAATTTAGTTTACAGTCTGACGTCACCTCCAAATAACATTCTACTTTATACATCAAAACAAGCTAGCTATTAAGAAATTCAAAAATCATAGACCCATCTCAGTTACAATAATTAAATCATAAATTTTTGGCTTACCTTAAGAAACTTTATCATTCTTTTTTTTAAACTTTTTAAAAAAATCAAAATGCAAATTAATTAGAAAATAAAATTATCAGCAATTTTTTTTAAACTTCTTTTGGTGCTCCGGATAATGTTTGATAAACAGTAGTATCCACTTATGATGGCTCATATTCTTCAATGTTTTAAATCACGCACGTCACAGAATTCAGCAATGTTGTAATGCTGAAAGTTGCCCGCCAAAACACACACACACAGGACAATCGTTTATGCCGGCATCGGACAACAAAACATCTTTTGCGTCGGTCATTTAGATGAATATCTTCCGCATAAATTATGTTTTGTATCGCTGAAAAACTCTGAGAAATTCTTATACACATATATGAAGATCGGCATCACACGGGACTGTAATGGAAAATCCTGTTGTTGAACCAGGAGCAGAAAACAATCCCGAATAATAAAAATACACACGATGCTGAAACAACTGGTTGGAACTTCCAGCGAGACAAGCACATGATGGACAAAAAATTATTACAAGACACACTGTAGCAACCAGAATCAACCACCTCACAAGTGGCGGAACTCCTTTTTGAAGACGACGGAGACTATCTAACGAAAAACCACTCATAATGTAAGACGGCGATTATCAGCAATAGCTCCGGAACATGATAACAGCAAATGCAGAACCATGAAGATCTTTCAAGTCGGAAAAAAAAAAAAAAATTTTCAGATGATATTTACTTTACAAGGCGCTGTCTCGGAGATGAGTGATGACGAAAAATGGGAAAATTAAATTTAAATTTTAAATTCCTATACCTAATTTTAAAAAGCAAGGGAGTTTCGAGAACACAGTTCGGTTCCTGCCCGACTCTTTGTCACGGCTCTTTCGACGCGCACCCATCTAAAACACTTCAATTACTCTAAATGCAGTCATCAAACAGTAGGCCGGTGGAAGAACTAATACTGAAATAACATTTACAGACTCCTTTATTAATTAACATTAATCGAATACCCAATTAATCCAGCTAAATCGCCATTTTCCATCATCTCGCAGCTCACGCGATAGACGCGCGTCTTGACTCTATCAAAAATCTCCCTGAACTGTGTAATTTCTTTCTCTTCCGTTATATAAGTCACATAAGGCGTAGGCCCTCTTCCAGAGCTCCTTTTCGAACATCCGATGATTATGTAAGATAACGCGCGTGCGAGCGATTCGATTGATCCTGAACTTTTCGCTGCGAAACACAGTCTACTTTCCTGAATTGGTGATCACACTAGGACTCTAATAGTAAATTACCGTTTAAAGCTCATTAATATAATTAAATATAGCTTATGCTTTTATCATATATCTATATATATATACGTTTTAATAAAGTTTGGTTTACACAGCAGGCTTAGAACTGAGGTAAAATATAACTAAGCAGAGAATCAACTCATAATCTTGCTATCTATCTATCTATATATATATATATATATATATACTAATTTAAAAAAAATTGTCAAATACGTCAGTCACTGCAATCATAGTCATGTTAACCTTGTTAATAAAAATTATAATTAAAATGACATTTTTTTTCTATAGAGGTAATTTAAAAAAATCAGGTAGTCTCTTCTAACGAAACTTCCGCGGGTTATTAACGCAGAATTACTTTTAGTTGCTTACCTCTATTTGAAGTATGCATGTATGCATGTATGTGTTATGTATATATATATATATATATATATATATATATATATATATATATATATGTATGTATGTATGCCAAAATTTTGACGCATTTTGGTACTTTTCTGTTTAACTTTTTGCTGCTTGTCCAAGCGATACGCTCTGGGTTTGGAGCCAAAATTATAACTCGCAAGTTAGGGACGGACGGTTTTAGCATTTGAAATTTTGCTTTTCGGAGAACCGTTATGAAGGAACGTAATTCTACGTTAAAACTCTTCAAAGGATAAAAAAAATCTAACGGTTCATATGTTCTGATATAGTACGAACTTATGTATGACCTCGTTGGCCCATCTATTTTCTATCTATTAATTTTTGTCACGTAAAAGAAATAATGAAATACTTCATTATTTCTTTCATAATTTAATTATCTCCTTTATTATTTCAGATATAATAAAATATTGGAGTTAAAATTAACAGGGGATGCCAAGGGAGGCAAGGAATAATGAAATAACGGAATATAGGCGAGAAAATTAAACGTTGCTTAGAAAAGTTACAAAAAGTTACAAATTTGATATAATTATTTGATAAATTGGATACATAAAATTATTATTTCTCATGTTCACAAAATATCGACACAATACTCAGTATGAATATTTCAGCTGAAATTTAAGTTGAAGTTGGTGCTTTGTAGATTAATTTCTTTGTTTGCATAGTTTATCTCTTAATATCTTTAAGAAATTTAAAGATAAAGTAATAGTTAACTGATAACGGCTTACTTTGATATTTTATTGTGATGTTTAACCCCATCATTGCAAAATCTCAGACAAAAAATATTAAAACAGTGTCATTTTTCATTTGGATGTAAAATATTGGAAATATTTCTTCGAAATGTCCAGTGTAATGAAAAAAAACTATAGTAATATGTTTATATTTATATATTATATAATAAATAATGCTATTATGTGACTTCAAAAAATTTTCAAAAACAGTACTTAAAGAAAAAACTTACTTAAAAGATTAGTTAAAAAAGGAAGTATATAAGAAAATATTTTATTATTTATGCACAATTCCATGGTTCAAATACAACTTATCGTAAAAGTATCGTAAAAATATAATAAAAATATCGTAAGCATTCTTTCCTTACATTTAACGTCTTTACATGAATAATATAAATATGTGAATGTGTTTTCAGTGACAAGAATCTCTTTTCTTTGTTGAAAACTGTAGATGGCATAGGATTTTGTATTTGCTATGGCTCAAACTTCAGCTTCAGATGTTTCATTCTCTTACCTGCCCAAACATTTTCATCTTGAAAATTGCAACAAAAAATGCTATCATTCCTCGTAACCATCTTCATAATGCATTTTCATTTCCGGGCAGCGAAGAGTTTATAAACTTTTTAATACTTTATGAAAATGAAGGAAATTTAAATTTTTTAACATTATTTATGTCTGGAGTGGAAATTCATAGACAAATTACAACATACTTATAGGCTTATTGTGCAATATGATGTGATATATAATTAATGTAGAAATAAATGATAGCTGCAAAAAAAGTAAAATAGATATTTTTGTTAAATATATTAATTTTTTCTGAGCTGTTAAAGTAAAGTTTATAAATCCAGAATAATGATACAATTCCAAATATTTCAAACTGGATTAATGTATTTTTTTTATGAACTTTCGAATGGTTAAAATATTCTAACGAATAAGAAGAAGCACAGTCGGTTTTTAATTAAAGATAAAAGACGCATTCCGGAATCCAATCAGTATGTAGAAATCACTGATTTCATTAAATGTAAGTTATTCATTTCAGTAAATACAATCCCTGACAGTAAATTATGAGTCAGATATTTAACCAATTTGCTTTACATTTGACGTATAAGAGCAAAAATATATTTTTAATTTAAAGTTTTTAATTAGTTTGTTGAGAATACTAATATTTTATTTGAGTTATCAATAATTTTATACCTCAAAACTAAATATATATATATAAAGATTTCATATCACTTAATTTGAAAGTTCATCTGAAAAACTTTCGGTTTGGTTTGGGAGATCTACTGTCATTTTTTGCTACACGGGGGCTAATTAGACCGGAACCTACTATTTAAAGCCGATTCCGAACGGCTACAAACATCCATGCCAATTGCGGGACTCAAACCCACAGACTCTGGTACCGAAGGCTAGCGCCCTAGCCATTCGGCCATCGTCCGGCCATCCGAAAAAGATTAAAAATAATAATAATAATAACACTGTATGTATAGTATCCCTAATCTGAAATCACATGCCTTAAATGAAACCTATCTTTCACTTTGGGCACGTAATCGTTACGTTGCAGTAAATCATCTTCATTCATTCTTAATCCCTTGCTAAAATCCAATGATTGCTAATTTTTGTGGCTTTAAGTCGATTTATTCTCGCTTTGGTATATCTCTATGGTACAGTGCAGGCGAAATCGTTCGAAAGTTGCTCGGTAAGTGGTTTCAGCATACTGCCATATTTAGACATTGTGGTCTTCTCTCGTTTCCATAACCTGTTGAGTATTGTGTTCAGTTCCTGCAAAGAGAGTCGAGAAAGAGACTGAATCTTATGAGAACTTGTTAGCAGCAAAACTAAAAGTGTCTTGCAACTCTTATCTAAAAAGTTCACGAACAAAACAAGATTTGCCAATAGAATAAATTATAAAATGACTATTTTAAAAATTTTATGTTATTTTATTTCTCCCTTTGCAGTCTTGGCTCTGACACCGTGGTCTGATATTCCTCGGCTGTCCCTCTGAAGAGTTTTTACTATGAAAACTTTCGTAAGCCGAAATCATTTGAAACAGCACTCCTGAATTTGAATGAAATATATTTTAGAATTTCCAAACCTCTACTCACAAAAACCTATCGAATAACATATAAAAACTCAATTTAACTAAGTTTTGGTAAAAGCAGCAGGAAAACAAATCAAAGGCTTACAAACAGTGGAAATAATGTATGTATAGTGTATTTTAATTTACTGGAAGTTCCACTGGGGTTGAACTAATGGAAACTAAGGTACAGCAGAGAGACGGAAAGGGATTTAACTATTATTAACTATTCCTCGTAATCTCTATACATCAGTGCTGGGAAGTCCCTAACGCGTCTGAACTCAATCTCTGCTATCCGGAAAGAA
>CAJRAI020000344.1:0-48107 GCA_907164885.2 Dolomedes plantarius
TTTTAATTAATATCTTAATTAATTACATCCTGATTTTTTTTAAATTTCGAATTTCCATCTCTAAACAACACTGTATAAGTATACAAAATTTCGTAGCAATTGGTTAATAAATAAATAAAAAGCTTATCATGGTCGATTGTCGCCTTAAGTAACATGATTGAAAGGACAGGTATTTCGCTGAGAAAAGAGAATTTTCTGAAGAATCTATTTCACAGACACTATTATTTTTAGGAAAATAAACTTATAGAAAACATTTTTTTTTTCCAACGCGGCATGCACTTATCTATATATATAAAACAGTTCCGTAACTGACTCATTCATTCATTCATTCACTGACTGACTGACATACAACGCACAGACCAAACCGCTGGACCTAAAGGGCTGAAATTTTGCATGGCGATTCTTCTAATAGTGTAGGGGTGCACTAAGAAAGATTTTTCTAAAATTCTTCTTAGATTTTTTTAAATTAAATTTTTAAGCTGTTTTTAAAACTTTTTTTACGTTTGCATTTAAAATGATACATTGAGGGTTATAAAATTTATATCACGAGAAAGATCCTAAAAATTCCTTCAAAATGAAATTTTTTTCGAATTTTTACCTCCATTTCTTGATTTTTGGTGAATTTTTAAAGATTAATTTTTAGAATTTAATTTATTAAATGCCGATCACGTGATTTCTTTTTCTGGTACGTTCAATAAATTTATCGTCACGTGCGTAACGACTAAATAGACAAAAAAATATTTTTTTCTTGCTAATGCGGCAGACGATTGGACTTTATTTTGTTTATAAAAATATCCCTTACGATTTTTTTATAAATATGTTTTTTTTTACATCAATTGTATACATTGATCGTCGTATTTATTATAAATATATATATATTTATTTTTTTTTAATTAATTGCATACATTGACCGTTGTATTTAATTTCAATGTACTCCGTAGCGAAGCGCGGGTTTTCAGCTAGTACTATATACGCCATGACACTTGTTGGCTGCTACATTTTGGGGACACAACGTCTCGTAGGAGAGTTATGAAACGTTGCTTCCTACGAGAGAACGTCACAGAACTGCCTATGTCCTGAACGGGATTCGAACCAAGCCCATGTGTTGGAAGCTTGCTTTGCTGGCCACTGTACAACGTGGGCTAAAAATCATCAAAAACATAAAATAGCATATCTTGATGTAAGCAAGAGATGTTCATTATAAATATTTAAGGGAACGGTGGACATTAAAATTTTATTTTTTTACTTTTCATCATAGAGATACGAAATTTTGTACATATACACATTTCACTATAAATAAATAGAATACCTTAAAAGAAATTTCCAATCTCAGTATAATTTTAAGATTTCTTAAAAAATTTGAAATTTATAAACAAAATTTTAAAATGCTCCTCGCTACTTAATTTTTGAGATATTTCCTCGATTTTGCATTTTAATCTCTTTAAACTGTATAACGAACAAATCTGGGTATCAATTATTTAATCCCTCGAATAGTTAATTTTTGAGATATTTTTTTCTGATTTCCATCCCGATTTTCATCAAAATTTTGCCTTTTGAAAAGTTATAAATCAAATTTAATTACCTTAATGAAGTCGAATTGTAAAATGTATACCCAGTTTTTTTGTAAACAGCATCAGGATTCTTCCTTATCAATTTCAGGAATTTTGAAGAAAAATTAAGTAGCATGGAGCATTTAAAAAATCTAAAAACCTTGAAAAATCTGTTTTGAGAAAAACAGATTTAAAATTTATTACTACAGTTACCCATTATAAATTACTTTGTAGAAGCTTCACAAATGATTTTTTACTTGAAAAAAATTATTTTGGTACTGATAATCTACAGAAATATATATATATTATTTACAATAACACAATCAGTATTACAATGACGAGATTTTCTGAAATAAAGGTACATCGTTCCCTTAAAGGAAATAATAAATAATTAATATTTAAAATCTAAATAATAAATACATTATTTATGTTAAGAAATTAATAAATTTTCATTTTTCATTAAAGACATTTCTTGAGAAATTCTGTTCAAAACCTGTCCTGGGTGTCCTTTAATTTGACTTGTGATCATTTTACAAAATTTCCCTAAAAGATTTCGATAGTGACTGAGAATATCCATATTAAGGACAATAACGAGCGTAATACATTTTTCATTCCTAATAAAATTAGATTATGAAGGAAAAAAATTATGATCTTATGGAAAATATCTTTGTAATGTTTTTTCCCTTTTATAGCAATTTTATTTGCTGTTTCGTATTCATGAGAAATCTTTAAACTTAGAAGATACTTCTAGAAGAAAAAAATTTATTTTAAAAATGGTAAAAATCTCCAGTTTGTGAATGTTTTATCTATACATATCCCATCTTGTGTAATAAATATTAGTGTTTCGTCAAGTGCGAAGTTTCTAGCATTCACTGCCTGCATTGCGAACTTCTGAAATCGTTGACAGAGCTTTTGTCTTCAACGTAACTCTTCAGGTTTAACGCCACGTTACAATCGGCTGTCTTACGATTTGCAAAAATAGAAATGTTGTCATTTCACTCAAAAAAAGTAACGATTAAAAATGGGAATCAGGAAAAGTACCCCATTTAAAATGCCTGAAAAAAAATGTTGTCGAAGGTAAAATTAAGACAAACTTGTAGAGTTTTAGATCACTTCTACCCAGATTTGGGTGTATATAATTTGAAGTGGCACTCTAAATGAATTTGAGACAAACACAGTTTATACATGAAACAATGTTTATTGAATTCGTTGCACATATAGAATTTGCTTTTACAACAATAAGCATACGTACTACTTGTACGGAATATATATTAACATTCAATAGAAATACAATTTGCAAATACTCACAAACCAGCAGAGAGTCAAACCAGCAGTACTGCCACGTAAACTTTGGGCCCCCTAAGCACTAGCTCAGGTTAACACCTGGAACTGCTTACCTCGTAGCTCCCTCTCGCTTATCTATCAACTTTAACAACCACCTTCTTTTCAACCTTTGTATTAATCAAGCTGCTTGGTATTTATACCAAGCGCGTATGCCGAAATTAGCATATCTCAAGCAGCTTCTTTAATTCATTCACTCAAAAGTTCGATTCTTGTGAATCAAATCTTATGTATACCTTACAAACTTAACAGATGAACTAGAAAAGACAGCCAAAAAAAAAATAAAGACATGCAAACGGAAAATTAGAAAACTAGCATTTTGGTGAAAAAAGGGGTCATTTTTTACATGCTTTTTTCTTTTACACTATAAGTTCTTGTGTTAATAATTTTCATTTCTCCAACTGATATAATATTTAACACACTGAAATAAACAAACTTCATATTCAAAAATAAATTAAAAAGATCATTAGGATTAACTTTTAGGAGAAAGCAGTTTATGAATAGTAAATACATTTAAAATTAATATTATAAACAAACTTAATATTAAAAAATTAAACAAAAAAATAGTTTGACATAGTACATTTTAGGGCAAACACAATATTAGACTCTGTCACACAATCGTTGTTTTTTTTAAAAAGTTAGCAGGATTTACTTATCTCTTTTAGTTTCTATTACAAATCTCTTTTCGCTGCAGTTTTTCTGACAGTTATGGTGATTTACCTTTGAATCACACACATTCAATTGTGAGCTGTATTTCTTTACAACCCGTAGCTATCGTCTTGCAAAAGGATTTCGGCTTCATAAATGTGCAGTGCTTGAAGTATCATGCCATCTAATACCAATACGAAAATGGGATAAATAATGTGGTCACTTGTGTTTTGAGGCTTTTCTGAAACAAAACTCACGGAGATTCAGTGGTAATACATTTTTATTTCATTTGATCATCTTTGGAATTGTCTGTTTCATATCTGTAGTATAGTTAATGACTGTTTCCTCACTAGAAGGTAACCCGTCATTTTGACGTCATAATACTAATAATGACGTCATAATGGAAAAAGTATATGAAAGTTAAAAAATATCCCGAATTATCTAACAATATTGAATTTAATCCACACCTTGTAAAAGCAAACCCTTTCATTATTTTTTATTTATTTAGTTTTTCATGCGATTGGAGTAGTAGACTGCCATCCAACCCGTCATTTTGACGTCATAATACTAATAATGACGTCATAATGGAAAAAGTATATGAAAGTTAAAAAATATCCCGAATTATCTAACAATATTGAATTTAATCCACACCTTGTAAAAGCAAACCCTTTCATTATTTTTTATTTATTTAGTTTTTCATGCGATTGGAGTAGTAGACTGCCATCCAGTTTTTTACAGCTCACTACGCGATATGAATACTTGAGCTACTTGATTCATTCACATTCAAGTTTGTTTACTTTCAGAATTCATCGCGAAAGTAAACAGATTTTTAAAAACTGTTAAATATACAGCTAAAAGCATCCAATTTGTTTTAGTTCTGAATGTTTTATAGAAAAATAGGCTGAACAAACGTGATTTGATGGAGAAGATATTAGTTTTTAGGTAAGAAAAAATTCTGATCCACATCTGAAATTGAAATTAAGCCTAACCGGCTGTTTGTTTACTGAGGGCTTCAATTGAAAGATGAGTACAGCCCGGAAGAGTTATACAGAGACAACGGCTATTACATATATAATGATAGCTGAAGTGAAATCGGTTGCATAAAAAACAAGAAAATATCAGACCTTTTTTACATACTTGTAAATGTTTCGAATCTAGTAAAATATCAAAACTGCGAAGTGATTAAATTGGTTTATGCACTGACATTCATGTGTTTAAAAGAAAGACGGAGAACATTTAAAGAAAAAGAAATACTTTGGTTTCCCTTGATAAGAAGACAAATCATTTAAAGATATATTTTATTTGTATTTTTGAATTGCAACAGGCATAAATTAACTTTGTTTGCGAATATGTACTGCATTTTGTGATACGTACATGAAAGCTAATCAGATAGTTTAATCAAATTCTTATTTTGCAAGACTACTGGATTTATAAGTAGTTTCTTCGTCATTTTGTGGAATTCCATAACCGATCATCTCATAGGAGATAGCAAATGTAAAAGTTTTAAACATCCTACAGAAAGATGGCAACTCAATAATGCACTTTAAAATCAACTTGAGAGTTTTCATTTCGTAACATTTTCTTTCCCCCTCGAGCGTCTGGAATTTCGGAGCCATTTGCTCAGCCGTCGGCAACATTTTGATGTACTTACCTTAGGCAGAAATCTTGACGAGAAAACGTATAATCTCTTTCAATCTTTACCCTCAACATTTGAAGAAAACGAAGCGCTTCTATATATTCAGCGGAGTAGCATAGTTGATGATATATATATATATATATATATATATATATAAAACAGTTCCGTAACGGACTCATTCATTCACTGACTGACTGACATACAACGCACACACCAAACCGCTGGACCTAAAGGGCTGACATTTTGCATGGCGATTCTTCTAATAGTGTAGGGGTACACTAAGAAAGATTTTTCAAAAATTCTTCTGAGATTTTTTTAAAATTAAATTTTTAAGCTGTTTTTTAAACTTTTTTTACGTTTGCATTTAAAATAATACATTAAGGGTTATAAAATTTATATCACGAGAAAAATCATAAAAATTCCTTCAAAATGAAATTTTTTTCGAAATTTTACCTCCATTTCCTGATTCTTGGTGAATTTTTAAAGATTAATTTTTAGAATTTAATTTATTAAATGCTGATCACGTCATTTCTTTTTCTGGTACTTTCAATAAATTTATCGTCACGTGCGCAACAACTAAATAGACAAAAAAAACATTTTTCTTTCTAATGCAGTGGACGATTGGATATTATCCAAAAAAAATAAATATTCCTGAGCTGTAGTATAGTTTGAGGAACATTTCTTTTACTGTATTTTAATATTTTTTTGGATAATGTCCAATCGTCTGCCGGATTAGAAAGAAAAAAAAATTGTCAATTTATTTCGTTGTTATGCACGTGACGATAAATTAATTTAAAGTATCACGAAAAGAAATGAAACCACGTGGTAAGCATTTAATAAAATAAATTCTAAAACTTTATCTTTAAAAATTCACCAAAAAGCAGAAAATGGAGGTAATGATTCGAAAAAGATTTCATTTTAAAGGAATTTTTGCGATCTTTCTCGTGATATAAATTTTATACCCCTCAAATTATTATTTTAAATTCAAACTTAAAAAAAGTTACAAAAACAGCTTAAAAATTTAATTTGAAAAAAATCTAAGAATGATTTTTCAAAAATATTTCTTAGTGCACCCCTACACCATAAGAAGAATCGCCATGCAAAATGTCAGCACTTTAGGCCATCGGTTTGGTCTGTGCGTTGTATGTCAGTGAGTCAGTCAGTTACGGAACTGTTTTATATACATAATGAGCGAAATCCCGTTTCGCTATGTCAGGATGTAACTTTATATCAACAACACTCGTTTTAACATTACAACACATTTTATTTAACAGGATAACTTCAAAAACTTCAAATAACTTCATTACATTTAAAAACGCTGCCTCACTGGCTCACGTCAGTATCCATATTCTTAGAACAACCTCTCGTTATTGCCATCTCGTCATTGCCATCCCACAACAACTTATTATTAAAAGCCGTTCAGGGCGTTAAAAATTGGGCGATTGCATTTGCCCTTCCTGGCATCAAAATCGTCCTCGGTTGCAACAAAACTTGGGTAATAAAAAATTAATATACAATTTAAAGTCAATCAGGATACCTCAGTGGCTTACGAACGGTCCGTTTAGGGCATTTTCTTGCATTTGTCTCTTCCCCTAGCTTCAATAGCACCACCTCTGGCCAATCTAGGATTAGGTATAGTAGTTTATTTCTTGACATCACATTCCTTATTGAAAATTTAGTCAATGGTTCTTTTGCTCAACCATTAGGTATTTGCTCAACCATTAGGTATACATATTGTGTATTATGGTATACATATTGTGTGTATACATATTATTAGGTATACATATCGTGTATTATTATATTACATATTGTGTATTATGGTATACATATTGTGTGTATACATATTGTGTATTATTGTGTATTATTCATAATTTGTGTATTGTGTATTAGGTATATATATTGTGTATTAGCACAATTTTCCCTCTCTTTAGCCATGATATACTATTTTCAAAATAATCTGCATAAGAATATGTTCAATATAGGTTGTTGTCGGGATATACTGAAATTTGCTTTAAAAAAAATTGCTTTAACCTCTTTGAATGGAAAAATAATTTGACATTCATTTTTGTTACGAGTGAATTTCTTTCGGAATTTCTAGCGCAAGTCGAAAATACTGCAGAGAGTTTAATGAGTAAGAACAAACGAGAACTGTACAAAATTCCATTCGGAAGCCTTGCTAGGAAGTTTAGATCTATATGTTAAGAGGGAAAAATTCCATTCTGAGATTAATTTACTCAAAGTTCTGATGTGCAATGGGATGCACATAGACCAGGCGTGTGAAACACGCATGTTGCCCTTGATAACTAGCAATTTTGGACCACAAGAACGCGAATTTTTATAAGATGTAACCTCGCAAAGAAAAAAAAAGCTCTCCTCCCAATCCAGCTGCCATCCCTTTTTGACACATAACTGCATTTCTGAGTAACCATTTTCAAAGAGGAAGCACTCAAAGAGTAAAATTATATAAAAAAAATTCTGATGACAAGCCTTAAGGACTCACGAGTAATTCCAACTATTTCTATTGAAGGAGTCATTGAAGCATTCGGTTTTTTTTCTTTCTCCCCAAAATGTTATATATAAGGTTATGCTAAAAAGAAATATATCTGTGTTTAACTTTAATTGCATTTTTCTCAAAACTACAATTTAGCATCTTGTGCGCATGTTTGTAAAAAAACTAAAAGAGATATTGTTTTGAAATATTCCAGGTAAGTACATCATCATCATATGTGCAAAATCCACCAACATTTTTTAACCTGAACATATTTCATTTTTTTTAAAGAATTTTTTTATA
Organism: Dolomedes plantarius; assembly: GCA_907164885.2. NCBI lineage: Eukaryota > Metazoa > Arthropoda > Arachnida > Araneae > Dolomedidae > Dolomedes > Dolomedes plantarius. Next base: position 7,967 of record CAJRAI020000344.1, read on the forward strand.
AGCATTTACTCAGTCATTTTTGAAATTTCTAATTAAAAATAGCACGTACTAAAAAGTTTTAACATATTTTAGAATAATGTTGGTGTATGTTGTTGCCTGAAGTATTGTAATCACATATGGTAAACAATTATTACTGTACCTTAATAATTTATTTTGACAGAATGCGCACAGTAGTTGACTGCAAAATGCTCGATTTAAAAAAAAATATTCACTTTTTAGCATAAAAAATAATTTTATTATTTTTTAATTACCTTGAAATTTTGCATATATAATAAACAATAATATTGGCAGTTACTCAAAATATTTCATGTAATTCAAGCAAAAATCATAAGTAGTACATACAATCGAACATAGGTCTATAAATGATACTTTTAAAGGTACTTAAAAGTGACCACTTCCCTTAAGCAAGGTCATATATCCTTCTAGTTATAACTTTCTGTTTCTGTCTTTCTAATGACATTATAAAAAATTAAGGAAGCTTTGTAATTTATATAAATTAACTGTATTCTATTACTTTATATGCGGTCCAAGGCCTCCTCCCTTTGTGCGCCCCGGGCAAGTCAAAAGGCTGGACACCCGTAGCATAGACAGTATACAATAAAAATATTGTGTCTGCTAATATGGTCAAGCATGCCTTTTGTATCTTTTTGTTTTGAAAGTTCTGTAGTATGTTTAAATTTAAGAAAGTAAACAATGTTATATCTATTTTGAAGAATTGTGTGGAGCAAACAAACTGGACCTAGGCGCAGAGAAGAGGATTCGTCGGTCCAGTCAGGTTTTAGAATGAGTTCTGTGAGCTGCGGCTTTTGCAGCAGCGCTTGAGTTTGCTACAAATACAGTAACCACCGCTTATAGTGATCAGTGGTTATAAGAATCAACCGTTTATAAGAATCAATATCGCGAAAACAAAAACAAATGTATTATTTCCATGTTCAAATTTTCGCTTTAAAGAATCAATCCACCGGTTTTAAGAATCAGTTTACACTCTTCGCTTTCCTTTCATTTTTCCAAAAACGCCACATAAACCCTCAAAAAGCATGAAGTTCTTTTTTGTTTAAAGAAAGATTGATAAGATCGGATGGAATATAGTCATAAAATTCATCCCTTTTTTTGTTAGACATAACATAATAGTTTCCCCTTAAACGCGTTAGCACAACACTGTCCTATTAGCTTGACCCGGGGGTTATCTTTACTCGTCCGGTCCGATTTCACTTTTCTCCACTGACAAACAAAAATAGGGACTTTTTCCCCACCTCCCACATCGTGGTTGGGGCTTCCTGGATCCCGAAACACATAAATCCTTGGCGAAGTGCCCATTATCACTTAGGCAAACGTGACATTAGTAGATTCAGCACGTTATCAAACCGCGAAACGTAAGCTAGAAGGTGAACCTTCGTCTGCGACTATTAGTATTGAAAGAGGTATAAACAGCCTCCTGAAAACTTCATGACGTCAAACTACCATAGAAATCTTTTTCTTGCTCCCTTCCTGTAGTCGAAATGTTAAAACTGTTAAGCAGGTATGTGGTAAGAAATATTGGATTTTTTCTTCTCTTACTATAATCGTGTGTATCTACTTATAGGTCTAAAAGTTAAGTTGTATTTTTCAAATTATAAAAAATAATTTTAATAAAATATAATTAAAGTAAATTAAAGAGAATTTTTACGGCAAATTATCTAATATATGTATATATAGGTGTGGGTGTGCCTGTCCAAAAACCTAAATTTCGGCTATAAGAATCAACCGCTTATAAGAATCAAAAATAGTAATAACAAACGTGATTCTTATAAGCGGAAATCACTGTAGTTGATTTTTTTCCCTTTCCAACGGCTTGCGCTTCTCTAGGAGAAGCCAGAAGTGGTCGACCAGTTCGTCGCGCATGCGTTGCCCCGGGTGCACCATAGGGGGTGGGTCCGAGCTTCACCCGTTTGAAACATACTGGTCCCGTAATTTTGAACTGAATCAAGTGAGGAGACCGGAACACTTGACTCCGTACCTCCAGAGGTAATGTTTGGGAATTTGGAGGACATTCCAGCTACATGTGCACCAGCCGCCATTAGTGGACACGTCGGTTTTCTTGTCAGCGTCGTTTATCGAACCAGCAACTTGGAGGTCACTAGTTCGACGCACTGGTTGCCGACTGGGCCACCGCACCCTAAAAATAGTTGAATATTAGACCACTTATTGTATTTCATGTGGGCCAGGTGATGGTCGAATGGCTAGGGCGCTGGCATTCGGTTCAGATCCTGTGGGTTCGAGACCCACTGTTGGCATGGATGTTTGTAGCCGTTCGGAATCGGCTTTAACCTTTTCCTTACGGGGTGGGATAGCATGTAACCCAAGAATACGGGCCCAAGAATGTGTATATAGTGTGTATATATATATATATATATATATATATATATATATATATATATATATATATACACATACACACATATATATTGTATACACACACACACATATATATATATATACACATACACACACATATATATTGTATATACACACACACTGTCGTAACGTTTTGAAACCCTTATTAACTTTTGCTGCAATATTAATAGTAAAGCCTGCCTTGCCTTTCAAATACTTAAACGCATTAGGGAGCTGTTCCCTCAATAATTTTACAGGGGTATATAGTCCCCCAGACAATCACTTCTTTCTCAAAAATGTGCACTCTTTTAGTCATGTTTTCTGCTTTCATCGCTTATCAGCGGAAACAGAAAATACCTATGTTAATCCCTTAAAAGGGGTTGCCTAACGATTGGCGATAATATTCTACAAGTATCCCCTTCCCCTCGCAGAACACACAAAATAACCCTTTGTCTTATAGCTTTGGCGGAGCCTGCTGGCTACCGCTGGGTCGCCAAATTCCAGATGTTTTCCTCTTCACGTCACGTGACGGGGCCAGCACAGGAGCGAAGGTTTGAATGACAAAAACAGATATCGTCTAGTCCCTGCCAACTAAGGATGTTTCTAACACTCCTGTTTCCGACGCCCTGGAAGAAGCGATTTCAATGCCGTGGTTGTATTCGATCTCGCCCGCCTGATCCTTGCTGACCTGAGACCATGCTCGACCATGTACCATTTTGTAAATGGCAATAAGCCACTGGCCTTAAGCCTCCTATAACTAATTTAATTTAAAATAAACTATGAAGTACTTCTAAATGATTAGACTTGTGTCTGTCACCCTTTTATCTTTTTTTTCAGAATGACCAGCACTGGCCATGTTCTATAGCCACTAGATATTAAGATATGAGGTCCTTTCTTCCTATGACATTTTAGTACTCCATATGGACAACCAAATTCCTACAATGTTCTACATAACAACTTTCTACATAACAACTGGGCCGTGACCTCCAGTCAACCAAGGTCTGTGTAATCTTTTACTTTTTTATTTGAGTCTGGCAATTTAACGTTAACTCATAAATTTGATAATGCATATCCTATTACTTGTAATTTTTCCAATGGCTCTCATCATTTGACAATTAGGTAGTAATAATTTGATACTATTATTATTTGGAAAAGTATTCATGATTTGTTTTTCATATCAAATGTGCATATATATATATGAATTTTCATAATTTTGCTTTTTTTGCGTATATCTATTTTTTTTATGATTGCACAATTCTTTTTAATTTTTCTCTTTGATTTTACTGGATATACATATTGATATATATTATATATTATATTTCTTTGGAACTCAACTTCTGTACTTAGTTTAATTTTTAACCATGGCACCTAATCAATCTATGCTATTAAACATCTTGCCTTTTGAAGGAGACCCTAGTTTATTGAACTTTTTCTTTGGCCAAATTGATGAATTGCAATCTATAAACAAGTGGACTAATATACAAACAATCGCCTTTTTGAAAACTAAATTAACCGGCGTTGCCTTAAAATATTTTATAGAATGCTCTACTTTTAAAACCTTAAAAACTATTGACGAAATTAAAAACAAATTTGCGGAATTCTTTAAACCTCAATCAAAGTTAACATCAATTCAAGAACTTAATTCTTTAAAATTATTGCCTTCTGAAACTATTAACAACCTAGCTCATAGACTGGATTTACTAATCCAGAATGTGTATCCCGAAATTGTTGATCCGACAGCACTTGACGCAATTAAATACCAAAAATTTTTGGAAGCTATTCCCCAGTCACATAAGGTGAAAATACTTGAGGATAATATTAAATCATATGCTGAGGCTGTTAATCGTTCCCAACTATTACAAGAGATTCAGATAGAAACCAATTGTATTTCTCATGATCCCAATAATTCTACAGTTATGCAGCTTACTGCTCAAGTTAATGCTCTCCAAAAAGAAATCCTAAATTTAAATTCATGCAAAAATCAGTCAAACAAGCCATATACTAAGAATGCTAATTCATATCAAAATCATAGGCATAATAAATATAAAAATTCACGTTTTCCTGGTACTCACCATAATGAAAATAACTTCTACCAAAGAAATAGAAATAATTTTGTGCAGCGCAGGAGCCAAAGGCAACATGATAATGGTAACTCTCAATCGCTGATGTGTGCATTCTGTGGGAAACTAAATCACTTAATGAAAAACTGTTATTTGTTTAAACGTACTGTAAGATATAACGATAATGCACGTACATCTAATAATAGACAGGGAAATGCAACATTTCCTAATGTTAATGCTCCTTCTTTTTCTAGTAGAAATTTAAACTAGTCCAAGAGACTGATTGTGCTGAAAATCAGTTCTCAGTTAATTCCCAGTCAGCCAATGTATGTACTAAAACTTTTTCCCATAAATCATCTCAATATGTGCCAATTATAATGAAATCTAATACTTCTACACAAACCAATGTAAATAATGTTGCTGAAGGTAATGATGATGTGTTAAATACTAAGATGTCTAATTCTGTGACTAATGCAAATTATAATATGTTTAATGAGAATGTTGATAATTTGAATTTCTCTTTGCCTATTGTCAATGTTAATTTACAAACTCATGATTTACCAATGCTAGTCGATTCTGGTTCAACGATCAGTTTAATATCTAAAGCCTTTTTTGATGATATTAAACCAACTATTAAATATAAATTATTAGCTAGAAACTTAACTATTAAAACTATTAATTCTACTGTCAATTTCTTCGGTTGTGCATTGCTTTCTTTTAAGATTGACAAATTCAACTTTAAACATTCTTTTTACATCACTTCTTTAAGGTGACTGCCTACGTTCGGAGCCAATTTTTTAAAAAAATTGTTTTTTTAAGGATTTTTTGGTCTCATATGGTAAAACAGCATTTAAAAATAAAAAATAAAAAAAAAAAACTTTCCTGTAAACACCATACTTTTTTATAAATTGGTCAATTTGAAGTAATTTTTAATGAAATTTAGCTAAAACGCTTATCACTCTGAACAAAATTCTAATGCTACTATTTTAATTTCCTTCTCACACATGATACATATAACAGTTATCTTCAAAATGACCTACAATCTAAGAGAAATTTTGAAATGCAAAAATAATACAGACAATTTTATGTTCCAATATGAAAATTTTCCAAAATTCGTCATTCCTTTCCTTATAAAAACAGCCCCAAACAAAAAACTATTTATTATACATCAATTATTGTACGTCATTTTATTAACAATAGCATCTAAAACATTTCCTGAAAATTTTATCAAATTATATACATTATTATCTGAAATATCATGATAACGGTAGAGATTTTTGCTAAAAAACATAATTCTGAGAAAAACGCCTTTAAAGTTGTTTGTCACTTCAATTTTGTATTAGACGATGTTTTTTAAAATAGCTATAACTCTGCTTCTAATTGATGTAGAATGAAAATCTAAGCGGTTTTGAAAAGAGAAAAGATTGAATTACAAGATTCTTGAAAAAAATAAAATTGACCAAAATGGTCAAAAAATGGTCGCATTTAAAGTTGTTTGTCACTTAAATTTTGTATTAGACGATGTTTTTTAAAATAGCTATAACTCTGCTTCTAATTGACGTAGAATTAAAATCAAAACTGTTTTGAAAAGAGAAATGAGGGACTTACAAGATTCTTGCAAAAAATTAAATTGATCAAAATAGTCAAAAATGGCATTTTCAACGTAGGCAGTCACCTTAAATTCTCCTGTGTTTAAAGCAATTCTTGGGTATGATTTTATGCGAAACAATGGTATATCCCTGAACATGACAGAATCATGTCTCAATGTAAAGAATTCTAAAATACCATTGATTTCTTTGCCTCAAAATGAAACTAACAATTATACTTTAACCCATTGTAATAATAATAATGATGTTCATGTATCTTGTTTAGCTAACCATAATGAAAATGTTGTGAGTGATCATACACAAACTGTTAACAATTCTGACATCAACTATAATGTATTTTTGAATCACAAACTTATTATACAACCACATGATAACACATATGTAGAGGTCCACACTAATTCTTCTATCCCTGTGTCTGAATTTCTGTTTTCTCCTCGTTTTGCTGCTAATTCTCAAATTATTTGTTACCCTTCAATACATTCAGTCCAAGAGATTGCTATGGAAGGTGAGGATTCTTCCTCGTCAAATACTGTTATGCAATGTCCTACTGTTGTAGCATGCACATCTTCAGAGGTTAAGCAAAATGCTGGAATGAAATTCTTTATTTTTTTACAAAACATGTCAAATCAAACCTTTCATTTGAACAAGTCTGCCATTGTTGGCGACATATCTCCCCTCGACTCTATCCAGAGTATTTCTAAATCTCAGGATTCATCTTCTGCTAGCTCTCAAACTATCAATTTCATTGAAGCTTCAGAGGAAATCTTGAGTCAGCGTAAAGCTGAACTTTTACCTACCGATTTTGACTTTGCACATTTGGTTGAAGAGGAGAGAATTTCTTTGTTGAATCTTTTAATGAATAATTCTGCTGCCTTCTCCAAATCTTTGACTACTTTAGGTCACACTGATAGGGTGAAGCCTCATATTTCACTTTTAAATGACTTCCCCATCAAAACTTTGCCTTTTCCAATTCCTCAGGCCTTGCAATCTACTGCAATTCAGCAGTTAGATGAAATGCAATCTGCAGGGATTATAGAGAGAGCGAATACAGAATGGGCTTGCCCCATGCTCCTCGTTAAAAAGAAATCTTTGTCTAACAATCAAACTCCTAATTATCGACTTGCACTTGATCTTCGACTTGTGAATTCTGTCATCAAATCATCATCTTATCCACTTCCTAAAATTAACAATATAATATCTAACCTTTCCAATTTCAAATTTTTCACTGCGTTAGACTTACCTAACGCCTATTGGCAAATTGATTTACCTCAGGATTTACAACATATTGTTGCTTTTACCACTCCTTTTGGCTCTTTCAAAAATAAACGGATGGTTTTTGGTCTCAAGACTGCCTCCAGTGTCTTTCAATCCTTAATTGACTCAGTGCTAGATGAAATTCATCTGCCTGGGATTTTTGCCTATCAAGATGACATTGTCATTGGCTCAAACAGTTTTCAGGAAACTTTGTCCAAATTAACTACTGTTTTGTCTACTTTAATAAAATTTAATATTACTTTGTCTCCTAGTAAGTGTTCTTTCCACACTACTAGTATAAATTTCTTAGGTTTCCATGTCAAGCAAAATTCCATTACTCCCATTGAATCTAATATTGTCAAAATTACCTCTTTTCCTATTCCTACAACTAAACGTCAGCTTAAAAGGTTCATTGGCGTTTGTGGATATTATAGAAATCTAATTCCAAAATATGCTTCATTAATTCAACCATTAATTGACTTAACTACTCCAAAAGCTAAATTTAAGTGGGAAAGTAATCATCAAAATTCATTTACTAAATTACAAAATGTTTTCTTCAATCATCCTTTTGTCACTCTTCCAAATTGGGATCAACCTTTTTACCTTAACACAGATGCTTCACTTAATGGAATATCTGGTATTTTGTTACAAAAATCTAATGATACTTTCACTCCAATATCTTACTTTAGTAAACAATTAAAACCCTCTGAAAAGAGATATCCTGCTCTTAAATTAGAACTTTATGCATTATTCAAAAGTGTCATATCATTTAAACATTACTTATTTAATCGTAACTTTACTGTACTAACTGATAGCAAATCCTTAATTAATTACAAACATACTGCTTCACCAACTGATATAACTACTCGATGGCTCATGGAACTTAGTGAATATTCATTTAATTTTGTCCATGTTCCTGGTAAACATAATGTACTTGCTGATTTCTTTTCTCGTTTTGATGAAAATCCACCTTGTGAAACTGTGTCTACTAATCCTTCGTTACTTCAATCTGAAGAAGTACTCCCTATTGTTTCCTATGTTGATTCTAATATTCCTCATGTTGATAATAATACTTGTAATGATGTTCTTGATACTTCTCTAATTTCCACTTCTAATTGTAATGCTGTGTCTCAATCAAATAATTCTAATAATCAAGTTAATAATATCTGTACTTCTCATAATATTAATGTCAATCAAGCTGATGATAATAATAATGATCCATGTTTGGAAATTTCACCTCAAACTTTTCTAAATGAACAAACTAATGATGTTAAATTAAATATTATTCGAAATTCCTTAAATTCTAAACGAAAACATATTCCTAAAAAGTTGCAATTTTTCTATATTCATCCTGAAACTAAGTTACTTTGCTGGGACAACAAATTTTCTAATAATTCATCTCCCCACAATATCATTGTTGTTTCTGATTCACTAAAAGCAAAAATTTTAAATATAATGCACTTACCTCATTTTGGCATAGACAAAACTTATTCCCTACTTAAATTACGTTACCATTGGAAAGGTATGTATGCTGATACTGTAAATTTCATTAATTCTTGTCATACTTGCATTAAACAAAAACAACATAATATTCCAAAAGCTCCTTTTCAATCTATTCCTATTCCAAATTCTCCGAATCAAATTATTGCTATGGATATTTTAGGTCCCTTACAAAATCCTCAGTATATCCTAACTATAATTGATCATTTTTCCAGACACATGCAATTATATCCACTTTCAAAAATTACTTCTGAGGCTGTTACTGACTCTCTTTTCAATTACATTTCAACTTTTGGTCGTCCATCTACTATTTTAACTGATTTAGGAACTCAGTTCACTTCTGAGGTTTTCAATAAATTTTCTTCTTCATTGGGTATAAATTTGTCTCATGCGTCTTCTGGACATCCACAGGCGAATGGCATCTGTGAACGTATAAATACTTCTATCAAATCTACTATCAACTCATTACTCGAATCTAAGGTCAATTTCAAACATGCTGTACTCATTCATCAAAATTTGTACAATGGTTCTGTTCATTCTTCCACTAACTTTGCTCCTAACATGTTACATTTTGCCAGGGAACTTTCCCTCCTTTTTGATACCTTTAATAACAGTGTTAATATTGAACAATTAGATAAGTCTGTTTACTTACATAACATTTTGTCATCATTAAAACACATCTATCAGTCAGTAATTGAAAATCTTAAAGTTAAACAAATTAATCAAGCTGATAAGCAACTTCCTCATGCTAAACTACGTCAATTTCATATTGGTGATGTTGTTTATTTAAAATCTAAACACTTGTTCCATAAAAAGTTTACTGGACCATATGAAATAGTCACTCGGCACTCATTGGTCACTTATTCTATAAGGATACTTAATAATCCTTCTGCTCATATATTTAAAATACATACTGATAGACTTTTATTAACTCCTCCACGTAAAGCTTACTTAAAACAAACAGGTAACAATACCTCTCTAAATGAACAACCTACTAATCGCCAACACAGGACGAGATACTATTTGAGAACGAGAATTTAAATTTTTTGTATATATAATTGTTTAGTTGAGTCGCGACACTAGACAGTTATAATGTATGTGTTGTTGTGTCCTAGCCTTTCTTTACGCTGGCGTAGATTGGCCTTTTGTATGTTATGTTTGTGTATATGTAAACAAATTCTCAAATCTTTTGTTTTCTTTTGCTCTGTCAAGGCATATCTTCTGTACAACTAATAAGTATAATCTTAACAACTACACATATAATGCTAGTGATGCTGATTGCAATTTATTATGTAAACAACTACACCACTGGTCATGTACATCTTTTCTTTTTGTTAATACACCATTCATATCACAGTAATTGTGATGTCAAATGATGAGCAGATGTTTAAAAGGTATGTTTAGAATTTAACTAACTTTTTTGTGCCAGAACTCATAATGTTAATTTTAAATTAGTCCATACATTGATTTGACTATACACGGTACCTTGTTGACTGGTCAGGAACCCCACTTACGATCATGTAAAATTTTTTTGGTGAACATTTCACCTCTCCTTGGCAACATTTTCCCATCTCATATTATATACATATATTATATTGTTTACTTTTTTTATTTTTATTTCTCATGATTTCTGTAACATATGCATATATATATCAATTACTTCAAATTTTGTAACAATTGAGGGATGTGTTCTTTTTGCACACAATGTGAGGTGATTTTGTTTGCATCCTGTACAATGGGACTGTTTCGAGGTGAATTGTATACACTAGTGTAAATCATTTTTGTGACACCAAGCATGTGTTCACTCTGAGGACTGCAGCCTCTTTTGTCTTTGTTTTCGTCTGTGATGATACCAGAGCGTACTCACAATTCGATATATCTTTTGTGCATCTTGTCATCCCAGGAGCAACTGCACTGTTACGATGTAAGTCCACTTAAAGTAGTGGCATTTAAAAATTTACGTAAGGTAGTCATCCTAGCGAGCTACTCTTCTTTTTTCTTTTGTAGTTATCCTCACATAGGAGCTACTCACCACTCAAAGCAGTGGTGTTTGTCAAGTCTCTCAACATCATAAAATCCTCATCCTCATTCACCCTCATTCAAGTGTTATTCAAATGTATTCCAGTGCTATAATATGATTGATATCAGTGTATTTATTTTTAGGTTATTTTATTACTTGCTTATCATATGCTATATATATATAGATACATTTAACCACTGCATTAAATATTTTTTAGGGGAAATGTTGTCCAGTTTGTTGTCCAGTATGTTGGCCACTTTTGCTCCACTTAGGTGGTAATTTTTTTGTTTTGATTATGCATCAGTACATAGATATAACTTTTTGGCGTTACGCCATTTTTTTTTGGTTGGTAATCATGTTTCCCTACTATTTTTTTGTGTGTCTGCGGGGGTGAATGTCGTAACGTTTTGAAACCCTTATTAACTTTTGCTGCAATATTAATAGTAAAGCCTGCCTTGCCTTTCAAATACTTAAACGCATTAGGGAGCTGTTCCCTCAATAATTTTACAGGGGTATATAGTCCCCCAGACAATCACTTCTTTCTCAAAAATGTGCACTCTTTTAGTCATGTTTTCTGCTTTCATCGCTTATCAGCGGAAACAGAAAATACCTATGTTAATCCCTTAAAAGGGGTTGCCTAACGATTGGCGATAATATTCTACAAGTATCCCCTTCCCCTCGCAGAACACACAAAATAACCCTTTGTCTTATAGCTTTGGCGGAGCCTGCTGGCTACCGCTGGGTCGCCAAATTCCAGATGTTTTCCTCTTCACGTCACGTGACGGGGCCAGCACAGGAGCGAAGGTTTGAATGACAAAAACAGATATCGTCTAGTCCCTGCCAACTAAGGATGTTTCTAACACTCCTGTTTCCGACGCCCTGGAAGAAGCGATTTCAATGCCGTGGTTGTATTCGATCTCGCCCGCCTGATCCTTGCTGACCTGAGACCATGCTCGACCATGTACCATTTTGTAAATGGCAATAAGCCACTGGCCTTAAGCCTCCTATAACTAATTTAATTTAAAATAAACTATGAAGTACTTCTAAATGATTAGACTTGTGTCTGTCACCCTTTTATCTTTTTTTTCAGAATGACCAGCACTGGCCATGTTCTATAGCCACTAGATATTAAGATATGAGGTCCTTTCTTCCTATGACATTTTAGTACTCCATATGGACAACCAAATTCCTACAATGTTCTACATAACAACTTTCTACATAACACACACACACACACATATATATATATATATTCATTTTTGGGCCCGTATTCTTGGGATGCATGGTATCCCACCCCGTAAGGAAAATGTTCTGTAGGTCCCGGTCTAATTAGCCCTCGTGTAGCAAAAAGTTGACCGTTGCGCTCCAAACCAAACCATTGTATTTCATGTGATAGACGTTTGACAAAAAGTATTGAGTACAAAACCTACATATGAAAGACACATTGAGGGGAAATGAATAAATCGAGTTAATTTCGATTACGTTTTGTTTATCGTAAAGTAGCGGCAGCCTGTTTTTCAGAGTAGGTGAAGTAAGCCAAGGAATCTAACACAAATATAAGAAGCAATTTTGACAAAATGATCCAAAATAAGGGTTGGAAGGAGGTGAACCATGCATTTGTATAAGTGAATTTGATTATATGCCAATCTTTAGACTATATTACAGGATGTTCTATAGAATTAAAACTTTACAGCAGATGCCAAAAGAAACAGTAGGGCTTGATTTTTGAGAATTTTTGTCTACACAACATAACGGTATATTAATTATTTCCTATCTGGAGTTATTTCCTATCACAATTTTAACATAACTCATGTTTGTCGTAAGTAGAATTTTAATATCATCCATGTAAAAATAGTGTATAATATATTAAATCAAAAGTTCACTTTTACTACTCTAAATCTAAGTCTCATATATTTTTTTATTCTTATACGCAGAAAGTTTAATCAGTCAGAAGCCGTTTTCATAATATTATTATTTATTTCCTGCGTCCATTCTTTCAAATATTTAATAATGGGAATGGAATTTTGAGACGTTGAATTGTAAGGTGGGCGAAAATGAGAAGTAATGATTCAATCGCGTGACACGCCCAGCGCATTTCTGTTTTCAGATTTTTGAAATCGAGGACTGTTTCCGAAAACCAAGTGCTTTCGTATCCTAAAGTAAACGAAACAAAATTCACTGCAACGACGAGACACTCCTATTTGGATGAAACTTCGGCCAGTATATAAAAAGATCAAGACAACGGTAATGACCTCGCCCACTTAAAATAATTGTCAGCATGGTTAAAAAACAGATTCTCACAAGAAATATTTTTGTCATCTATCACTTTGTTAATTAAACTTCTACTTATTGCAGAAATATAGCGTCCCGATAGCCTTGGATCTAGGTTTCTCTGTTGGTATGGCCTGTGACACTGTCTCCATTACTACACGAAATTAGTATTTCTATAAGTATGTCATGTCCGTTCCTACACCTCAACATGTCATCTATCGGCGAATTGTTGAACTGAGCGGTCTCATAAAGTCTAGGATAAGAGGCCATAAAGTTCTTGTAATGTGCGGTTCTGACGTTATAGAACGCATAAATCCCAGAGTGGTTCGATGGCTCTCCAGAATTTTGAACACTTACGAGCACTTCAAACGCCGGCGAAACCCTTTGAATTCGCCGACAGTATAAAAGAAGACCCCAATACTCCACGCAGAAGAGATCTTTTTTTGCATGTGAGACAGACGCTCTCCTGGTCCGAGAGGCCGAAAGGCCGTGTTGTCGGTGAACCCGAAGCCATCATGACATATCTAACTGTAAATTCTAACTCGCTGTACATACTTGCTTAATTGCTGTAGTTGTATTATCTTTAACGTATCGTAGTAAAGTAATTGAAGCAAAAGGCTTGTCGTATTATTGACTACGTTACAGGGCTCTTCAGCGAGACATGGTCGGGAAAGGAATTCCTACTGAGGAATATCACTAAATTTTTACTGGTGACGGACAAAGGGCAGGCATCTAGACCCAATCGAAAGAACCGGCGTCTGTCACGAGTTGTGTTATACAAGTTATAGTGCTTGAAGACGACAATATTCTGTACGACAGTTCGTGGTAGACGATGGATCTCTCCAATTTGGGCTTTGTCAGTGTCCAGTAAAAATTTAGAGGAATTCCGCATTTGGGTTTCATTTCTCTCTGCTTACCTATCGGCCTCTTCTTGGGGAGAAACTCATAACAAGAACGAAATACAGGCCCATGCTATCGGGAAGGCAGGAGATTTATATTTTTGGAATCATGGCTCCGTTTACCTTGCATTTTGCAATTTATGCCACGATCGCAAAACACAACTTTTAGTCATTCTGTTGATTTAACACTTGAATAATCAAGTCCAAAATGAAAATGCGAGACTGAGGGCCTGTTCACATAGGAGTCCGTTGCGTTGCGTTTAAGGAAAAGATGACGTTGAGACGAAAATAAACCTATCATAGGCATTAAAAATTTCATTGCTAATCATTTGGAGGCATATGATTGGTTTATTTTCGTCTCAACGGAATCTTTTCCTTAACGCAACGCAACGGACTCCTGTGTGAACAGGCCCTAAATCAAATGTGACGCATGTCGCAAGTTGACGAATATTTATAGACTCTATGTGAGTTAAAGTTGTTGTTGTCCGTGGGGGGGGGGTCTATGAGGCTCTGTCATATGAGCAAATGCGAAGAAGCAGCGTCCTGATCCTCTGCAAACAAGTTGATGGGAATTCTCAAGCAGTCGCAATGTGGGCATGATTCGCAGGAGCAGTATAGGGACAAGGGTGGAATACCTCTGATTAATTCTCGATGCTCATATTATATGTATGGCCTCTCCGTAAACGAGCCATTCTGAATTTGTCTCAGATATCTAGGGAGCAAAGTCTGGCCAGGGAGCTAGGCACGATACCAGTGATGTACAGGAGGCTCTTTCCAAAAACTGTATAGACTGGTCTTAAAATTGGAGTTAAGGGGACTTTCAAAATTGTGAAATTTGTCCAAAAATTCGATTTTTTTTATTTTATTGAATTGTGAAACTACGGACGAGTAACAATATGTTACAAAAAGAATTTTTAATTTCTGTGATTACTTTCCTAGTTATAGACATTTGTTTTTAATTTAGATATTATGTGGTTACTAATAGCAATAACTTTAAATGTGTTTTTCTCAAAATAAACATTTTCATGTTATACGAATATTCAAGCTGCTCCAGGCGCATTTCTAACTGCTGTATTGCTTTGAAATTTAAGTTTATAGAGTTTCTTTGCTCACTTCTACCCAGACTTGGGTGTATATAATTTGAAGTGGCACTCTATTTGAATTTGAAGCAAACACAGTTTATACATGAAACAATGTTTATTGAATTCGTTGCACATATAATTGGCTTTTACAGCAATAAGCATGCGTACTACTTGTACGGAATGTATAAACACAGCTTTCAAGAAAAATATATTTTTATACTCACGAACAGTAAGTCAAACCAGCAGTACTGCCATGTAAACTTCTGGCCCGCTAAGCACTAGCGCAGGATAACACCTTTTCAACCTTAACAACCTCCCCCTTTTTTTATTAATGACGCTGCGTGGTATTTATACTAAGCGCGTATGCCGAAATTAGCATATCTAAAGCAGCTTCTTTAATTCACTCAAAAGTTCGATTCTTGTGAATCGAATCTTGTGTATACCTTACAAGTTTTATATACTTATTTGTATATCAAATAAATCTTATTGAAAATAATTATGCTTCGTAGCTCGGAATTTCTAAATGTTGTACTTGAAAAGATTATTTATACGTATTTTGCGTAGTAAAAAGGGTGTTTTCACTATTATTATTTTTTCTCTTTATATTTTTAATGAATGTTTAAAATAAGCGATAAGTTTCATTGTTAGTTCTAGAAGGTATCCTGTAAATAAAAATGACCATATTATATGCAAAAGAAATGCGCATGGGACATTTTTAGTGAGGCCAATTTTTAATATAATTAATAATTCATAATTAATAAATTATTAATATTTCATCATTCAATTTTAACCACTTTTACATATCTATGGTACTAATCACATATTCAAATTTCAAGCAAATCCATTCGAAACAAAAAAAGTTAGGTTTGAAGGTCCACTGTCATCTTAACATGCGTTGCAGTTAGATGAACAAACAGGGTCGAATCCTCTAAACCGCCCTCATTTGCTATTATGTCGGCAGGATCGTTGCCAAACTAACCCACGTGTAATGGCATCCGCTAGAGACGGAAAAGTGAAGCAATTTATTCAATATGCTTTCCAACAATTTAAATTACTATTACGCTTTATAATTTGCAAGTAGCATGCACGTTTTATATGTGGAGTTATAATCAAGCAATATTTTATTCTAACTTATAAATCAATGAACCACGACATCATATTACCCTTTTAAATAATGTACTCTGGGTTACATTTTGTAGGAGAGAACATTTCAAATATACGTTACTTTAATAAATCCCTACTAAAATTTAGAACATTATTTCCGATGAAATGCTTTCATACTCAAAGTTATTCCTCCGCATAATTCTAAAAGGTTGGACGATTGTCTGGCGTTTTAACGTAGGATTACGTTCCTCAATAACGGTCCTCTAGAAGGAAAACAATCAGAGTCCGTCCCGAGTTATAAATTTGGCAGCGCGCCAAAACCAGTTACAATAAACAGTTAAACTGAAAAGTGCCAAAAGGCGTCAAAGAAAAAAAGAAACAAAAAGAGTTAAGCAACGGTAAGTAATCCTACGTTAATAACCCGAGGTAATTTCGTTAGAAGAGACTACGAGAATTTTTTTAAGTTCTCTTAGGCTGGGTTTCTTTATATGAAACCCAGAGACAGTTATAAAAAGGGGGGTTGCATTCTGAAAACTTACTAAAAACAAACATTTCCAAAAATTCCATATAAGCGACTTAATTTTTATTAAAAATATAAATTTATGTATAACACAAAACGAAAAGAAACAAAAAAATATTATTTTCATTTAATGCGACCTTAATTTATTAGATTTCTTCCTCATCACTGCTCAGTACAATCAAACGAGAACGTGTTTTCGATTGAACGATATCACCTTCACTTTCAGAAACTTTTTCTTCATTTAGATTTTTTTGCACCTTCTATATTTTTAAAAAAATCTGTAATTTTGGTTTATTTGCTGGTTCTTACAAGGTCGTTGTAGATTCAAGGTATGGAGATAGACAATTTTGCAGCTCCCTTTTGAATTTTCGGCTTCTTTCAGCGGAAGGGTCGGCATTCAAGAAAAATGATTCAAGATTTTCAGCTAAGCTTAGACCTTCTTGTAATTTTAAAAAGTTATAAATGAATAAATTATAATTTGTTTATACATTTTATAGAGAATAGATCACTTCTACCCAGACTTGGGTGTATATAATTTGAAGTGGCACTCTAAATGAATTTGATACAAACACAGTTTATACATGAAACAATGTTTATTGAATTCGTTGCACATATAGAATTTGCTTTTACAGCAATAAGCATACGTACTACTTGTACGGAATATATATATTAACATTCAATAAAAATACACTTTGACTTACTCACAAACCAGCAGAGAGTCAAACCAGCAGTACTGCCACGTAAACTTTGGCCTGCTAAGCACAAGCGCCTGTTAACACCTGGAACTGCTTACCTCGTAGCTCCCTCTCGCTTATCTATCAACCTTAACAACCTCCTTTCACTTAATCAAGCTGCTTGGTATTTATACCAAGCGCGTATGCCGAAATTAGCATATTTCAAGCAGCTTCTTCAAGTCATTCATTCAAAAGTTTGATTCTTGTGAATCGAATCTTGTGTATACCTTACAATTTTCATGTAAAGCCACTTTAGTCTCTCTCTCTCTCTCTCTATATATATATATATATATATATATATATATATATAATGATTTATAAATGCGATAAAAACAATCATACTTATAATTGGTAAAAAGATTAGGTAATATGAACGATGATATATAAATAGGTAAAAATAACTAAAAGTCTTAAATGCAGAATTATACAATATTAATGACAAAAGCAAAGACTGCGTATAAATCTAGTATAAAACAAAAAAAGCATACAGATAAGAGTGGGGGCGACGTAGTTAAAGTAATTATAACTGGGTGATCTCATTTAAATTCGAAAAGAAAACTGTCTTATTCGTAAAACTATTCATGACTGGAATCCCTCAAAATTATTCCTATTTTGATAATAATAAACCATTCATATTTATTATAAATTCCTATTCACGTTAATTCAATTATTCATATTATGATTTATAAAATATTTAAAAAGAAATATGTCTGGAGTCAACCTTTAAATTCTGCGGTCATTCGTTATCATCTTTTAGTTGTACAATTTACTTTTATTTAAGTGGGATTAATTCATATGTCGAATCACGTCACCATCGCGTTAAAAAGTGGAAGTTCTGTTAACACGATGGACAAAACATATTCGCAGTAAAAATTGTGTGATCAAACGTGTCACTTGTCTAATAACGGTAAGAAAAACAAAATCCTGACATTTTATTGAAGAGTAATTAATTGCAGTGGCAAATGGTAAATACAAATAATAATAAATTGAATAAATGAATTAATTGTACTGAAAAAAAAGGCTTAAGAACAAATATTACTGCACAATTATTTCCTTTCAAGAATTCCCGTGTATATGCTAAAATTATGGTAATTAAAAGACAAAATCTAGCATTCAAAATCTAGAAGGAAGATGGAAAAGTTGAAAAGAAGTGAGATACGAGCATTTTCAATGGAAATTAGATTTGTCAGTTTATGTCATTTTTTTTTTGGTGGGGAATGTGTTTAAGTGATTATTTTAAAAATCGGATTATTTTTTTAAATAAGGAATGTCATAAGTCAAACCTCTCTTGAAAAATTTGGGTTTAAAAAATTCTCATTTTAGTAAACTCATTACATTACTTGTCATAAAAATTTGATTTTATGTCTTACATTGAAGGATAATTAATTTAAATTTAAAAGATTATTTCCATCATAATTAAAATTGAGCATTAGAAGCTTATCATGTTTAGACTGATTATACAAAACTAAGGATCAGTTGTTTATTCTGAGAGTGCGTCACACCCGAAACATGCTTGAAATTTTAAGATTTTCTAAAAGAAAAATTTCTAACTGTTCAGGCATTTTAATACGTTTGAGGAAAAATAATGATTATATTATGAGAGTAAATTTTTAAAAAGTGTATAATTGTCTGTCCCGTATTCTCTTTTAACCTTCATCTACAGATTTTATGTTTTCACAGATAGATATGGGAAGCACATTTTTTTTAATGTAGAGGAAGTAACAGAAAGAAAGAACACAAATAAAAGCTTACCATTTATTTAAAAACTAGCTCAAAACCCGCGCTTCGCTACGGAGTACATTCAAATTAAATACAACGATCAATGTATGCAATTAATGCCAAAAAAAGTTAAATATGTGTATATATATTTATAATAAATACCGCGATCAATGTATACAATTCATGTAATATATATATATATATATATATATATATATATATATATATATATATATATATATATATATTTATAAAAAAATCGTAAGGGATATTTATTTTTTTTTTATAATATCCAATCGTCTGCCGCATTAGAAAGAAAAAGAATACTTTTTGTGTATTTAGTTGTTATGCACGTGACGATAAATTTATTGAAAGTACCAGAAAAAGAAATCACGTGATCGGAATTTAATAAATTAAATTCTAAAAATGAATCTTTAAAAATTCACCAAAAATCAGAAAACTGAGGTAAAGGTTCAAAAAAGATTTCATTTTAAAGTAATTTTTAGGATCTTTCTCGTGATATAAATTTTATAGCCCTCAGATTATTATTTTAAAAGTAAACTTGAAAAGAGTTACAAAAACAGCTTAAAAATTTAATTAAAAAAAATCTAAGAAGAATTTTCAAAAATCTTTCTTAGTGCACCCCTACACCATAAGAAGAATCGCGATGCAAAATGTCAGCCCTCTAGGTCCAGCGGTTTGGTCTGTGCATTGTATGTCAGTGAGTCGGTTACGGAACTGTTTTATATATATAGATAAGTCAACAACGCTTCAAAATGTCCTGAATATCTTGGAGCTTACTGATGTAAGAAGGCGAATCAAAAAATCACACTGTAAGTAATGCTGTAAAATTATCTTTCATAGCTATACGATCCCTTTCATTTCATTTACGTGGCTTAGAGATAAAACACATACTTGATTTGAAAGAGGAATTTTTGCTTTTCAAACACTTATTATTTTTCATTTCCTTTAGATGGTTCACCGGAAAAATATAAAAAGTTTAAAGCAACTATAAATGGTAGTATGCCACTGTCTTTTGTTCAGGGAAAAAAACATTCTGTGAAGAAAACGCTGAAATTTATTCTAATGCTTTATGTAAAGGTCACATTGAATGCCTTTTTTAATGAAAGCAGTCAGAATAAATTTAAGAGTTTCCTTGTCGTAAAGCTGATTTAAACGTTTTCAATCGTTTCAACACCATTATAAATTGTCACTTTATTTTGTCGGTTTCAGTTTTTTATTTCTTATTTCCTTTAAATTTTGCAAAACTATTAAACATAAAAAAAGTACAAGGAAAATTTAGCAGAATTAATGTACTTAGTTTCCCGTTACCATGCTTCATAACTTTCGTTAAAAAAATTTTCAGTTCACCAATAAAAGAATTAACGGTATGAGTTGATTTATATATATATATATATATATATATATATATATATATATATATATATATATATATATATATATATATATATATATATATATATATATATGTCAGGAATTAACTGGGGAAGGAATAATTAAGTTAAACTTAAAGGGGCTTTGGGATTCAGTACGGTTTCAGCCGTTATGACAGTGTACACGAAAGAGGGTAAGACGACGTCTTCAAAGCACAAAAGTGGCCGAAAGTCCAAGCTTGCTGATAGGGATAGACGGGTCTTGAAGCGCATAGTAGCCCGAAAACACAAGCAATCGTTATCCGAGATAACATCCGAAATGAACAGTCATCTCCAGGACCCCGTTTCAACAAAAACTGTCAAAAGGGAACTTCATGCTGCGAACATTTATGGTTGAGTGGCAATTCGTAAACCCTTGGTGACAGCAACTAATGCTTTCAAGCGACGCCAATGGTGCAGAGATCACAAAGGCTGGTCCCCACATCAGTGGAAACGGGTAATATGGTCAGATGAATCGTCATTCACCCTATTTCAGACGACCGGAGGCGTTTATGTCTGTAGAACGCCCAAAGAAGCGTTTCATCCTGAATGCCTCTTGCCGACTGTGAAGCATGGGGGTGGCTCCATTATGGTATGGGGTGCGATATCTTGGCACGGTCTTGGGCCACTTGATATTCTGCATGGGAGGATCAAATCCAATCACTATCTAAGCGTTCTAGGGTATCATGTCCATACTTTTGTCCAGACTGTATTCCCTGGAGAGCGACCGCTTTTTCAAGACGACAACGGCCCTATCCACACTGCTAGGTGTGTTCAAGAATGGTTCGAACAGCATGACGATGCAGTTGAACATCTCGCCTAGCCCCCTCAGTCTCCGGACTTGAATATTATTGAACATTTAGGGCAATATTTGGAGTCCAAACTTCGTTCCCGATTTCCACCTCCATCCGGACTTTCGGAATTAGAGACCGCTCTGCAGGAGTAATGGCTTAATATTCCTTTAAATATTGTTCATGACCTTTATGCATCTATCCCACGTCTCATTAAATCTTTACTTCCGTCAAAGGGTGGTCCAACTCCCTATTAATAAAGATTTTCGATTATTTTACAGGTGTTCGTATTATTTTGTCTACCATCTGTAAGTAAAATGTAAAATTTTTAGTGTAGAATAAAATCCATAAGTCAAAAAAATGTTATTTATTCATTCATAAGCACATATACGAGTAAAATTATATAACATATCGGAGTTTTGCGAAGTTTGTCAATTTTTCTTTAATTTGCAGAACTTATTACGTTTCAAGTTTTTGAGAACATAAGCACTCGTCTTGGAAATTTGAAAGAGTAGAAATTAATAAAATTTAATCTAATAATGCATATATTATGCACTAATTTTCGACAAATAAAAATTTTAAGGAAGGTTTAAATGAGGATTCTATGTTAAAAAAATTTTGGGATAAAATATTTTCGGCAATTCTAGAATAATAATTCGGGAAAAAGTTTAGATAAAAGAATTCTTCTATCAGAAGTCAAAATCTACATTTTTCCCCTATTTTCATGATTCATGCAAAAATCATTCTCGAAAATATACATCTTCTAAGTTTTAAATTTATCTTCTAAAAATGTGAGTAACTTTTTGAGCAGAATCAGACAATTTTCCGAATACCAAACGGGATTGCACTTTTAAATGTGATCTAAAGTATAAATAATGAACTACATGTTTGCAAAGTTCTGTCTTTTCTATTGATACAGCATAAGCAAAAACAAATTTCCTCCTACGTAACTCTTCGTAATGTAATGATTAATTTCATTAAAAATTTCATTCTTTTGAGAAATTTGATGAGTACAAATTATGATGAGTTGAGTTCATTGAAATTTAATTTGAAATTAATGAATTCAGTTTTCAATGCAAATACAGGGTCAGTGTTTTTCAAAAAGGAGCTATGAAGGTTTTCCAATTCAAAGTCATAAAAGCATTTAATTAGTTTAGAAAAAGATATGCCCTTCGTGCTGACAAAACACTAAATGCTTTTAAAAATATCTAAACTAATATCTTATTGATTTCTATCTCACTGCTAAATAATTTGTTTAAACAAATGTAAAAACGCGACTGAGTTTAATGAATAATCGCCTCCATTATCGATACCATATTTGCCTAAAGACGCTAGAAAAAAGGAAGGAAAAATGATATTCCAATTTTTCTGTTTTTTTTTTAACAGACAGACTTTTTATTGCTATACTTAGTATCAATTTAGAAAATGCTGAAATATGAATGCGCTGATAATAAAGAAATGCATTTAGAAAAGTACCAAAACATATTTTCTAAATTTATTTCATTAAAAAAATTGTTTTGAATTTGTTCATTCCGTATTCTAAATAACACACGTTAAATGAACATTTAAAAAAAATATCGCTTAAGAGAACAGTTTGCAAATTACTTTCAAGAAGGATATCAAATAGTAAAAATAGATTTTTGCTCTTTTTGCAAAAAAAAATTACTTCAATTCACCAGGTTGCAATTAAGAGAAATGAAATAGGAGAGATGCAATTGAATCAATGTGTTTAAATTACTATTTGAATTATTCGTAAATATCAGTGTCTCAGATTCCTTTTTATACAATATAATATGAATTTTGTCATAATGTAACGTCCTGATGTCTACGTTTTAGTTTCTTTGCTTGCCCAAAGATGTCAAAGATGTTTCTTTACGTCTATTATTACCGTTGAAAAAATCTGAAGTCTATCCTTTAGGGCATTCATGTTTTTTAGGTACTCATAGAGTTAGTTCTTTAGGACATTCATGATTTCATTTTGAGCAAAATATCGCCAAGTTTGTGAGCGACAGCCTTTTTATATTCACAATAGAATGTGTAGAGTATAGCTCACTTCTACCCGCACTTGGGTGTATATAATTTGAAGTGGCACTCTAAATGAATTTGATACAAACACAGTTTATACATGAAACAGTGTTTATTGAATTCGTTGCACATATAGAATTTGCTTTTACAGCAATAAGCATACGTACTACTTGTACGGAATATATATTAGCATTCAATAGAAATACACTTAGCAAATACTCACAAATCAGCAGAGAATCAAACCAGCAGTACTGCCACGTAAACTTTGGGACCCCTAAGCACTAGCGCAGGATAGCACCTGGAGCTGCTTTCCTCGTAGCTCACTTAACTCGCTTATCTATCAACCTTAACAAAATCTTTTTTCAACCTCTTCTTAATCAAGCTGCTTGGTATTTATACCAAGCGCGTATGCCGAAATTAGCATATCTCAAGCAGCTTCTTTAATTCATTCACTCAAAAGTTCGATTCTTGTGAATCGAATCTTATGTATACCTTACAACTGTAACCGTTAAATAAATAAAATTATCTATAAACAATTTTAAATAACTGTAACCGTTAAATAACTTAAATTCTCTATAAATAACTGCAAACAAAAACTGTAAACGAGAATTTCAAAAATATATTCAACTTTCTGACTCGAGAGCAGAGCAGGTCAACGCCTACCCAGTGAACCAAGACATGTAAAGTTGCGACCAAAGAATTTTGCCATTTCACAACGGGTGAACTGTGATGGGGAAAAATGTCAACACGAAAAGCAGAGACTAAATATCAGCTCGTCATTGACGAAAACACACCTGTCCTTTATATTAATGCAGCTTGGAGGATAGTAGGTAAGTGAATGTTCAAACTCAAATGCCCTACACGGGCGCCGTTTGAACTGTGCAAACGGCCCCCTCTCCTTAACGGAGGCTGCTAATTTTCTTAATCACCTTTTCTTTTATCTGGAGGATCATTATATCTCATTCTTTCTTTTTTCAATTTTTTTTAATAATAAAATTGCGCCCCTTAAAGAGGTATACACAGAATTAATTAACATAAATATGCAATGAATCGTAGAGATTTAAACTTATTATTTCAAAGAGTTAGAACCCTAAGCTTTACACATTTAAGAGAATTCGTTCACTTAAATAGTTTCCCATAAAACAGATACCCGCGCTCAAATAAAATAAAAATTTAAGTGGAGAATTTAGAATACTTCTATTGTAGCTCGTTTTTTCTCCCATAGCATTAGTTGTCAGAAGAAAGATTTATGGAAGAGTCTCCACTTAAACAGTCAGACATTTACGTTAGAAGAAAAAGGAAATGTGCATAAATACAAACAAAGCTTGAAAAACTTTTGATTGAAAAATCTAAGAAAAAAAAACGTTCATGTACCATTTGAATCGGTCAATGATAAGTTAAAGTTCTCATACAAATAAGGAAATAAATACCTACCGTTAACTGGATTAGGTGAAAAAGAAAAGTAAATTAACCTTTTTTCGCGTGAAAAAAAAGGTGTTTAAACAGCATGTAAGACAGAAAAATACATAGATGCTAACGGTTGTATAAATTAAAACCAATAAATAAATAAATAAATGTTAAAATGCAAAATCTCTATTTTATGATGAATAGTTACAAAAGAAACTATTCAAATACAATAAATTATTACTTATTCACCTGCGAAATTAGTAAGAATTCTCCGAGGAGTGACGTTGCAATGACTTCACAGTAAATATACAGTACTGTGCAAATTCATTGGGACACGCTTCATTTTTTTATAAAATTCGACCTTTCCTAGGGATTTCCTCTCATTTCCTGTCTGAAAACGGATTCAACTGCATTTTGTTACGAAGGGAGGTTGACCTTGACTAGTCAAAAGTGTCTTGAGCACGTGATCATCACACGTAGAGCATTTTCGCATCAGTTGCGTTCCAGCTGCTGTAAGAAGTGGTCGATTGGGGAAGTTGTCTGTTTCTCACGTGTATGAAGAAATGGATATCACTCCCAGGAAAAGGACTAGAATTGTTACCCTTAGTCAGCATACCTTGTAAGGTATACATAAGATACGATTCACAAGAATCGAACTTTTGAGTGAATGAATTAAAGAAGCTGCTTGAGATATGCTAATTTCGGCATACGTGCTTGGTATAAATACCAAGCAGCTTGATTAAGTAAAGAGGTTGCTAAGGTTGATAGGTAAGCGAGAGGGAGCTACGAGGTAAGCAGCTCCAGGTGTTAACCAGCGCTTGTGCTTAGCAGGCCCAAAGTTTACGTAGCAGAACTGCTGGTTTGACTCTCTAGGTTGTGAGTATGGCAGATTGCATTTTTATTGAATGCTAATATATATTCCGTACAAGTAGTACGTATGCTAATTGCTGTAAAAGCAAATTCTATATGTGCAACGAATTCAATAAACATTGTTTCATGTATAAACTGTGTTTGTATCAAATTCATTTAGAGTGCCACTTCAAATTATATACACCCAAATCTGGGTAGAAGTGAGCTGTACTCTATAACCTCTGTGACTGTGAGGGGTATTGCTGCAGCAGTTGGAGTTGAAAAATCCAGTGTTTCCAGGATTATTAATCAGCAAAATAGGTTTGGGATAGTTTCTCTAAAACGGAAGAGTAAATACGGACGCAAACGTAAGACAACACCTCGGACAGACAAATTTCTTGTACGAAATAGTAAAATGCATCCTCGCAAGGCAAGTACAGATCTTCAGAGAGAATTATTGGCTACTGGTGTTCATTCATCGACAGTACGACGAAGACTTTTTAAAGCAGGGAGATGGTCAACGAGAAATAGTTTGTATTGGGCCACGAATTACCAATCCTGGGCTGCATAAGACTGGAATAAGGTTGTATTCAGCGACGAAACGCATTTTTTGTACAAGGGTTTCGATCAACATTTGTCAGGCGAAACGCTGGAATGCCCACTAGGGAACAATACCTTAATCACACGTAACAGTCAAACACCCCCTAAAGCAGTTATTTTGGGGTTATTTTACATCTGAAAGATCTGGAAGATTAGTACCAGTTGAAGGAATGGTGAACTCTAAAAAATACATTTCAATACTAGAAGACACAATTGTGCCTTTTATGCAAACGTTCGCTGGCGGTCTTGGAGTGTTACTACAATATCTTGCTCCATACCGTAATTCTCAGCTAGTAAAAGAAAAGAAATTAACAGTTTTGTATTGGCCTAGTGATTCTCCAGATGTAAATCTTATCGCAAATTTGTGAAGAGACGGGGGAGTAAGATGGACTGCTCAACCAAGAATGTCATAAAAGTTTGGTTTCGTCAAAAATTTAAGTTCCAAATTAGTGGAATCCATGCAAAAACGTGCACAGATATTAACGATATTAATTATCATTAAAACGATATTAATTATCATTAAAGCTAGAGGAGGACATATTGCTACTAGACTGCTATTCCTTTTTAAAGCAGGGAGATGGGAAAAAACATTAGTCCAAAAACAGGTTTTAACACCTGCAAGGAAAAAAAAACATTTGTATTGGGCCAGGAAATATCAATCCTGGTCTGCACATGACCGAAATAAGGTTGTATTCAGCGAGGAAGCGCATTAATTTGTGTCAAGGGTTTCGATCAACATCAGTCCGTCGGAGCAGAGGAGAACCCATCGAGGAACAACATCTTAATCAAACAGTTAAGTACCCTCAAAAGCAAATGTTTTGGGGGTTATTTTACATCGAGAGGGCCTGGCAGCTCAGTACCAGTTGAAGGAATGATGAACTCCCAAAAATACATTTCAATACTAGAAGACAAAATTGTGCCTCTTATGCAAACGTTCGCTGAACTTTAATTGGTTAAAAACTGACACGTGATTAAGTCGTGTCATATGGTGTGATCAGTGGAAAGTTCTCCAACCTTATATAACGGTTATATAACTATTTCCGCTCGTGGCCTTAGGGGAAAAACTATTAGATTATTTGGTTTGGATTTGAGGGGTAATGCTTTATTGCGGAAGGGTAAAAGAATTGAGATTGGCGTTTTATTAATAAAAAAAGGTTTGAAATGTATTTCATATATATATATATATATATATATATATATATATATATATAACATTAAAAACCCCATACCATTTTAAAATCTAACATTATTCTAAATTCCCTTGGGCGTACGAGCTAAATTTCGCTTTTGATTCTAAACTCTAATAACCTCGAGAGAAAATATTAAATGGCTTCCTTTTTCAAATAGGCGCGGCGTCCCCAATATTTTAGATAAGCTCTGCGCAGATTATATAAAACCACATGTGACTTATCGACAACAGCAAATCCCTAATCGCGATGATGATCACATGACAAAGTTTATATAAACCACATGAACGGAAACATGTACGCTTTTTTGATAATGTAACTGACTTGGAAAGACGTATTCTCCGTCTAATAAAGATGTAATTAAATTAACGTTGTGGTGTTTTATGTGTCCGAGGGTGAGATGAAAAGCGGGAAAGGAAATTAAACATGTGATGCACGGCCGGGCGACAAGTCATCCATCTTTACCTCAAAAAGAAATACCACTCGGGCCTTCCTTCGTCGGCCCGCGCCCGTGCTATTACATAAAGTCGGCTGGAATACCTCCCCTCGGATACAGACAGTGAGTTGAGCCGCCATCAATCCTTTTCAACGGAGAAAAACTCCCCTATCTTACCATGTGACATTGATAACTTTACTGGAATACAATATTGGGCTGAGTGTGTCGCGTACAAATCCCGTGGATTCCCACGAAGTGAACTTTGATTGAATCTGAAATTTAAATTTTTGTGTCAAAAAGGAGTTTCATTTCCGGATTACATTAAGTCAAGATGATGTCGCTTACTTCGGAGTGTGGATTACCTGCTATTAAAGATTTTCAACGACGAGTTGTCGACCACCAGTGTTAGTTTTGAATATTTTTCAGTCGTCGAATCATGTGAACTTCCGAAGTTTCGTGGCAGAGATTTCGTGAAAAAATATTTTCAGATTATGTGAAACGTCGATTTTCACTAATCGTTGACCTGGGGATAAAAATATCCCGAGAAATTCTGCGAAAACATATGCTGTGTGCAGTGGAATAATCTGTTGGATACAACGTGCGAAGTTTTGAATTTAATTGACTGGAAATTCACTTTTATGAGAGACTGTCATCTAGTGTCATCTCCTATTGGGATACTGAGTTCTAGGACTATTTCGAAATAAAAACTGTCACCTTGGGACTAGCTAAGCTAAGAACTTCACCAAGATAAATTCAGAACCGAGCTGCAAATGTTAAAATTATGAAGATATGTAATGGTGAAAATTAATACGGATAATGGTAAGGGTGTGAATAACCACTTCAATTGGTAAGCTAAAATTTACGAATTATTGTTAAGGGTGAAAAATTTTAATATTAATAGATATTGATAAAAATTTATTATAAATGTGTTTCGGTGAAAGTATTTTCAAATTATTGATTTAATTAAGTACCTATGATAAAAAATAAATCGATAAAAAGTAAAACGAAAGTAAGAATCATTGGTTTAAAACGTGTATTTTGTTTTTGATTTTAAAATGTTTCATTTTGATTTGCATTTTGATGGAATTTTAAGAGTATATTGTTTCATATTATAAGATATTTGAATTTAAAGAAATTTTATAATATTTCCATGTTCTTTTTCTGATAATGAATATTTTAGTGTTTTAAAATAATTAATGATCCTTGGTTACGTTAAACTGAAATATTAAATGAGTAAAGTAATGTTATGAGTATCTAATTTTGCACGCAGTTCTGAATCGTCGCGGAGAAAAAGAAAAAAAAAATAACGTAAATCATTTCCGTTTTCGAGCGCGTTGTATTTCATTTCGAAGGTCGCCTCCGCAATAAATTTGAATGCTCAGCATTAGTTTTGTAAACACGATCACGAAACGATCCGAACTTGTTTTGATTCATTTAACTTAGAATTTTTGCGATTCTAAATTTAGACATCTGATGCCTGTGGTTTTGATTTTGGAAAATATCTGCAGGGATAACATAGTAATTTTCAGATAGCAAGAAAATTTTATAATTTAAGTACTTTGACATATTACATTTGATGTTGAGACCTCGTAAATTGTTCTACGAATTTAAGTAAAGGAGATTTCTGGAGGTTCAGTCGAAAGTTAAAATTCGTGTTACGATTTTCATATAAACGGAACGTCTTTATAACATGACTTAGGGTGCCAAAAAACCACAATTGGATAATTGAAAAAACCATTGTATGTTATATTTGGTTCATCCGCCCCAGAAAATTCTCGAAATAGAAATAATGAAGAAAAATAAATAAATAGAAGAGAGAATATTATAATGAGAAATATGTTTTAAGATATTAAATACGAACGATGAATATTCGGGAACTTTACAGCGAGGATTCATACCGAAATGTGATATAAGAAAAGAAAAATTGTTTTTGGTTTATCGATTTCATGATTAACTTAATAAAACTGAGATGGCTATTGGTAAAAGAATTTTGATTATTTGTGTCAATTGATAGAATAATAGTTTCGAAATTGAAATTTGGACGTTAACATTAAATTATGACAATTGATACAGAATATTGAGATATTATTATTAGTATCAGAAATATTTTATTAGTGTGTGTTTAATACTTTCATATGTTGTGTATTTTGAATTCTATTGAATATAAAATTGATAGACCAAACTTTCACACTAAACGAGATTCTGAAATTGTCCATGCTTGCAGATTAAGATATTATAATGCACCAGAGAACTTAAAACTACACCACGAATAATGACAAACATTAGATCCATTTTTCTTTCTTTTCTATGTGATGCTTAACATCATTATATATATTTTTTAAATTGATATAATTAATTATGTGTTGTCCTACTAAAGATATAAAAAAAAAAAAAAAACTGTCTAACTTAAACTTTCTTCTTAAGAATACTATTATATGTGAATTTTTTTTGGATCTCAATTTAAACACCGACTATGACAACTCTACTTCTTTAACCTTTCAGTAAATTTCCTATTTCTTGAAAAACACTTTCCTATCACCCAACTCTACAAGCGCGTTGGATGTCGTCCAACTGTTTAAGATCTTTTTTAATTTTTTTTACTATTTGTTTTTAATTCAACAACTCAGTCACTTAAAGTGCTGAAGACTATATGCTTGAGTAATGACTAAAACAGGGCTGGGATGGCCACTCCTTTTGTCCTCCCATTTCTATATATTATACTCCCACAGGTATGACAACTGCACCTTTTCCTTTTTCTCCATCTTTGTACTATACAAGATGCTGTTTTTCAACGCAGTCATATTCTGTCGGAGATTTACGGTTAGTCCACTGTAAGGCTAAAAGACTCTTCCTTATTAGTCAGAGAACAATATGGAGAAAGAAAACCCACTTGTTACACAAACATAAACACAACCCTCACTGCTTAGAGGTAGAATTAAAAAATTTGAAACTAAGAGTTGGGGAACACATAGGGTAGGTGGGGGCAAAGGTTTGCAGTTTTGAGTTTTGGGTTTCTTACGGGCCTCCGTTAGATCCTATCGCCCCAAAAAGTCACTTGTATTGTAGTTGGGTATCCCCTCTACCTTCTATAAAATAATGAATTTTTTCCCGAAATATTTAGTCACCGAATTTTTAATTTTACCAAAAGACCTGTTTGCGAACCTTTGTCCCAATCGGTGGGGCAAAGGTTCGCACTGCAAACCTTTACCCCACTCGTTGGTTTCTTACTGGATAGGCATCGAAAATCACAAATAGAGTTGTCTAAAAAATTTTATTTCACATCTTGTAATCTTTTTAAAGGTGTTACATATATAGAAAATCACAAATTTAACAGGTTAATCTCAATAAATTTTTTCTTGAACTAAAAACTTCAAAATGAAATATCAACTATTAACACAGAAAGTTGAATCTAACAAAGAAATTCACAAAATGAAAAGGGGTTAATCTCAATAATTTTTTTCTTAAACTAAAGAACTTCCAATTAAAATATCAACTATTAACACTATCGTTATATTATATCTTAGGCTTTACTCATTCTTTTAAAACCCGTAAAAATTAAGCAAATTAAGGGGATGGGGGACATTACAAAGCAATTTTTGAAATTTTTACCTCAGAGATATGAAATTGGGCATAAATATTCATTAAAGTAAAACTATTTCAAACACCTTATACAATTTTATAAATATTTAAAATTTTATTTTTTATATTTAAAAAATTGAAATTTTTATTATGTTTTTTAAAATGCTCCTTGCGATCCAATTTTTAACCTTATCCTTAATTTTGCATTTAGATTGCTTATACATTTTGATCAGGGTTATGTTTTGATTTGTGCTTTCGTTGAATAATTAATTTTTAGGAAATATTTTTATGCTTGTACTCTGAATTCTCGTGAAATTTTTGTACTTTTCCACGCTTAAGTTAAACTCGCTTAAGTTAAACACGCTTAAGTTAATCTGAATGATGTCTAAACCTGAAATGGATACATAACTTTATTTTAATGTATAAGAGGAGTCTTTGTAATAAATTTTATAAAATTTCGTCAAAAATTGTGACGCAAGGAGCATTTCAAAGACTTGCAAATCTGGAAATTACTCATTTAGAGTTTTTTTCCCTAACCAGACCTTCGAAGCTTATGTCTTGTAACAACATTTAATTCCTTTATCTTGTAAAATAGGTTCAGAGCTATTTTATTTTTGTGTTGTACTCATTTATTTTATTTTTAATTTATGGATTTTCAAGCATTTTACAAAAAATTTTCTGATTAAAAACAGGCAGTTTTTATCGAATACCATAATTTTTTTTCAAATTACAAAAATGTGAATTCCCATTAATAATAAAAGACGTTGTTAATAAGGATTCCTAATGAAAAGAGGACATGAAACAAATGTTAATAGTTCGAGCGGCAAAGGTTTGCACTGCGAACCTTTACCCCATAACTACTGCAAACCTTTGCCCCATTTCGTGC
Organism: Dolomedes plantarius; assembly: GCA_907164885.2. Classification (NCBI taxonomy): domain Eukaryota; kingdom Metazoa; phylum Arthropoda; class Arachnida; order Araneae; family Dolomedidae; genus Dolomedes; species Dolomedes plantarius. The sequence continues at coordinate 40,303 of CAJRAI020000344.1, forward strand.
TGGTTCTGTTTCTGCAGAATGAAAGCCACTATATTTGAGTTAACCCCAAACTTAAGGTAGGATTTGAAAGGTTATTTACCACCCTAACATGCGAAAATAAGCCCAAAACAGTTCGTGAGTTTGAGTGATGCTCAAAATTACTCAAAATTTGCAAAAAATTACATTAAAAGAGACGAAAATAAACTTACCTCATTTTCTCTGCAAAAGGGGGTCTTAACTCCAACATTTTTTACGAGGCAACTGACTGGAAGTAGAGGAATGCATTGCCTACCCTATTCTTCCTAAAACTCTTCCCGGTCATTTTAAAATGTATGTGCGAACCTTTGCCCCATGCGAACCTTTGCCCCCACCTACCCTACAAGGTACCTTCAAAGCAAGGAAATGGATCCACATAAACTTATAATAAATGTACAAAAAAGAATAGTAGATAAATAATTTGAAAATAAAGTATTGAGAATAAATAAAGTTAGAATAAATATGAATAAGTATAATTAAAGAGTATTGAATAGAATTTTGGAATGAATAAATATTGTCGAAATAAAATGAATATAAGAAATGATGAAATGAGAATAATAAGAAATATAAAAGATAGTAAAAAGAGATTTTTGTTGATAAGTAATATTGAAATAAAGGAGATAATGGATATTAAGAAAAAATAATGAGATAAATAAAGATACGAAAACTAGATAATGAGTGATATGTTTTGTAACTTTTATGTACAATTGATATATTTGAAGTGTGATTTTATTAAATCTTGTGATTTTTATTGAAAGTGTGATTTTTATTATAAACTGTGATTTTTATTATATAACTAAAGAACTAATTTTCTTTATATGTAAACAAGTCGAGATAATGTGATGTTTATGTATTCTACGTTTGTGAAGCAGAAATAACACAGCACTAAAAAGACTGTGATTTTTTTTTGTACCCAACTACAAAGGACTTTTTTTTTAAGCCAAGATATTGTATTTTTTTGGGTATTCTGCACTTGCGAGATGATAGGACACAGAACCTACCGAACTGTGATTTTTTTTTTTTGTACTTTTCTCAAGCAACATACTGTAGCTAACATAATAAGGAACGTGAACTATAAGCTACCATGTGTACCTTACAAACTTTTTTGGACTCACCCCAATGTTGTGAGAGTTGAGGAGGAAAGTACAATAACTTCAAATTATTGTCATGTTCTATTCCATTTACTTAACATGTTTGTTTGTTGATTTTGATATTTTCATTGTTATATTCTATTATTTGTGTGAGTCGACTCAAAATTAAAACTGATGTAGAGTGAAAATTTGATAATTTTTTTTTAATTAAATTTAATTGATTTGTTTTTGAGATTTTGTTGTGTGGGGACGGCCGCCCTGCTCAGCATTGTCTTCATTTGATGATAAGTGCATATTTAAATTTAATTGTTTTTCACAGCAACAATATAAGAAATTTATATAATTTACAATTTTCTATAATTGATCATTAATTTCTATAATTTTTTTGTTTTTATTGTGTTCATAAATTAGTAAATCATTAGTGTATTTTTGTGTATTCGATATTGAAATGTGCAATGTCTTGCCATGTGATCATCATACTAAATTAACTTAAAACATATGTTCCTTTTAAAACTTTTCCAAATTTGTGGTCGACGCCCATTTTCCTCACATGGCCGGGTGAGTCTGTTCTCCAATGCAGGCATTGTTGGTCAGCCTCTTCTCGGACGGGGGGGATATTCTATAACATTAAAAACCCCATACCATTTTAAAATCTAACATTATTCTAAATTCCCTTGGGCGTACGAGCTAAATTTCGCTTTTGATTCTAAACTCTAATAACCTCGAGAGAAAATATTAAATGGCTTCCTTTTTCAAATAGGCGCGGCGTCCCCAATATTTTAGATAAGCTCTGCGCAGATTATATAAAACCACATGTGACTTATCGACAACAGCAAATCCCTAATCGCGATGATGATCACATGACAAAGTTTATATAAACCACATGAACGGAAACATGTACGCTTTTTTGATAATGTAACTGACTTGGAAAGACGTATTCTCCGTCTAATAAAGATGTAATTAAATTAACGTTGTGGTGTTTTATGTGTCCGAGGGTGAGATGAAAAGCGGGAAAGGAAATTAAACATGTGATGCACGGCCGGGCGACAAGTCATCCATCTTTACCTCAAAAAGAAATACCACTCGGGCCTTCCTTCGTCGGCCCGCGCCCGTGCTATTACATATATATATATATATATATATATATATATATATATATATATATATATATATATATATATATATATATATATATATATATATATATATATATATATATATATATATATTTATTTATGTGTGTGTGTGTGTAAAGGCGATTCCTGAATTTATGCTGAAAGGAAAATCTTTTCAAACAGTTTTCACTTTTCTCCAGACTATGCTACTCTGGTCCAATAAATTCTCATCCAGGGGGAAAGGAGAAACGAGTGTCTGCGCTAAAACACAAAATGCCAGGAAATTCTCATGTTACAAAAATGTGTTCTTATTTTCGAACCGTAGTTTTTTTACGGTAATATATACGGCGTATTAAAATTCATTATAGAATGAATACTCAAATAGATTTGTATAAATAACTGATTTGATGCTATTTCACTACACAATGCTGTGGCATTTTTAAAGTATAGGATATGTTGTCCAAAAAATTATTACTTCGCTCTGTAGAAGGTTTAAAAATTTTTAATGGTAAAGTAAATTCCCGGAAACAATGTTTTCCTACAAATAAGAGATTTTTAATTTTCAGCGACGTCATATGAAATTGTTTTTGTTTCTTTTAGGGGATTCGTCTTCTTTTTTGGACGTTTTTAAAAAAAATTTGTCTGGAAATGCCAACGATCAACGTTTCCAATTTAGTCTCAGTGGAATTTCGCTTTAGATCCAAAAGATTAAAGTCGTGTAACTTGATTTAATGGTTAACGCAAAATTTCAGAGCTATCTAGGAGAAATCACATTTTGGGACTTTCGTCGGTCTAAATAATATATGTGCAATGTACTCTCACTGTTTACCTTCGATGTAAGCAATGCTTTAAGGGCCCGAGTATGTTGTTGACATTTAAAGCTATCGTATATCATCGCATATTTTGTATAAATTATGTTATTGTACATTTTTAAGATTTCCTATGACCTAGAACCTTTCTTACAAAATTCTTAAGTAACCAAAATTCTCAAATTCTCAAAGTCCTTGTTTACATACTTATCAATATTAACCTTTATAAACATAATTGTACCTGATTACTTTTCCACGCTGTTAACGCAAAAAAAGTCCATATTTTGTATAAAACTATTGATCAAACTTTATTTATCACAAAATTAAAAATCATATTACCTTGAATGAAACATTATAACTACCTTATTTTTAAACAAAGTCAAGATCTTAATTTTCTCATATCACAACACCTTACACACTTGGCAAGTAACTGTAAGTGTTACCTGTCCGAGGTCATCTCAAACATCCTATATATATATATATATATATATATATATATATATACACTCTGTCACAAAAAAATATGCACCCAGAAGAAATCGAGCTACTGTCACGAAACTTAGAAGGAATGTAGTCTGGTAAGACATATGCAAATAATTCAAATTTCGACGCCAATGAGACAAGGGTAAGAGTGCTATGTGCATATGAGATGCACATCTGGGAGAGTTTATATCCATGATTGCTCGTTCCATAGGGTTATTCAAACAATCTGTCGACTTGGATGGACGGTATTCTGACTAGAGATGCCTCTGAGACGTAACCGGCGAGAGTACGAACAATTGTCTTTGAAAACTTTGAGAGATGGCGTATAGTGGGACTGAGAGAAGCAGGTTGGTCGAACAGGCGTATCGGCCGCCACCTCGGTCGGAGCGATATGGCGCGGTGTCGGCAACAATGGATCACGGATGGGATAGTCTACCTTCGCGGAGGGTCAGGGCGTCTCAGGAACACAAATGCGAGCGAGGATCCCGCAATCATAAGAGCGGCCACGTCCGCACCAACAACGTCGCTATAATCGGTTCGACGCCATTTACCACCTTCCAGACATCCGGTGGTGTCAAGGGAAACCATTCGGAGACGACTGGCCGACGCAGGTATAAGGAGGCGACGTCCATTAAGACGCCTACCACTGACCCCACATCATTGGAAATGTCGATTGGATATTTGCCGAACTCGAGCAAGGTGGAGTGCGACCGACTGTAGGCGTGTGATCTTCAGCGCTGAATCCCGATTCAGTCTCAATGCTGACGACTAGCGCATACGCGTGTGTAGACGGCCAGGCCACCGGTCCGATCCGGCATTTGTTGTCGAGAGACATACGGCGATTACACAAGGTGTGACAGTGTGGGTTGCGATTTGTTGGGACACACGATCACCCCTAGTCGTCATTAAACGCATTTTGACGGCACGCAGTTAAGTGGACGAGATTTTTAACGCCATTTGTACTGCCTACGCTATCAAGTCACCCATGGGCCATTTATCAGCAAGACAACGCTCGTACGCATGCTGCGCGACGCTCCCAACAATGTATATAAGGATATGTCCTACTCCCATGGCCTGCCAGGTCACCAGACGTCTCGCCCATAGAGCACGTCTGAGGCGTGCGAGAAAGGCAACTGCAGCGGAATACTGGTGAATTAACTGCCTAGTTGCGAGGAATATGGCATGATCTTCAGCAGGACGTCATAGGTGACATCATTGATTCGATGCCAAGCCGTATTTCGGCTTGTATAGATACCAGAGGTGGATTTACTACTTACTGATTTGTAACCTTTTTCATGCCATATCTTCTTTATAAATGGGTTTGTTTTTGTGAATTTGTAATCACTTGTTTATGTCCTCATACACTACATACATCTTAAGTTCCGTGACAGTAGCTCGTTTCCTTCTGGGTGCATATATTTTTTTGTGACAGTGTATATATATATATATATATATATATATATATATATATATATACTGTTGGCCACTGTAAATGCAACACCCTGAAGGAAACATGCAAATAACATGAAATTTACAACATGCATTAGCGGAGGTGAGATATGCAAATGATTAGAATTTCAGCGAAGACGCACATCACGCGCGTTTGTGGCGCCACTTCAAAGCGCTATTTAAGGCTTGGAGATTTCGCCGATTTCAAGTTCGGCAATTGTGTTTTTCTTGTGGTTTTTTCAAAAAAACGATCAATTATGCCTCGTCGAAAACAGCGATCATCTTTTGATCAAGTATCCGAGTTCGACAGAGGAAGGATAGTGGCCTACCGAGATTGTGGATTATCTTTCAGGGAAATCGGTAGTCGTGTTGGACGAAACCAAACAACTGTAATGCGGATATGTGATCGTTGGATGCGGGAGGGTACGACGGACCGGCGTGTTCGATCGCATCCACCTCAGGGCACCACTTCACGTGATGACAGGCAAATTGTGCGCATGGCAGTGACGGATCGCTCAGTCACATCACGAACCATAGCACAGGACATGCAGTCTGTAACGCATCATCCAGTGTCTGCGCGTACCATTCGACGCCGTTTACAGCAGAGTGGTCTGTCCGCAAGACGTCCATTGCTTTGTCTACCCTTGACGCAGAACCACAGACGTCTCCGCCGCCAATGGTGCGATGACGGAAGGATGTGGACGGCAGAATGGAATGAAATTGTCTTTACTAACGAGTCACGCTTCTGTCTGCACTACCACGATGGTCGCATTCGAGTCTGGAGACACCGTGAAGAGAGGATGCTGAACAGCTGCGTTATGCACCGCCACACTGGTCCTGCACAGGGTATTATGGTATGGGGCGGTATTGGATATCACTCTCGCACACCTCTAGTACGCATTGCCGGTACTTTAAACAGCCAGCGCTACATCTCCGAGGTGTTGGAGCCAGTTGTCCTTCCTTCCCTTCAGGGCTTGCCCACAGCCATATTTCAACAGGATAATGCGCGACCACACGTGGCACGCATTGTCCAACGGTTCTTCGTCAATCGCCAGATTGAATTGCTTCCCTGGTCGCCTCGCTCTCCGCATCTTTCGCCGATAGAAAACATGTGGTCCATGGTTGCTCTACGATTGACCCAGATTCCATCCCCAGCTGCCACAGCAGATCAACTTTGGCAACGTGTGGAAGCTGCTTGGTCTGCTGTACCCCAAGAACTCATCCAAAGTCTGTTTGAATCAATGCCGAGGCGTGTGGCAGCGGTGATCTGCAACAATGGCGGCTACTCTGGCTACTGATTTTGGCAGGAACCACACTTCACAGAAGTCTATAAATTTAATCATTTTAATATTTGGTCAACATGTTATCTACAAAATAAATTTTGTTGTGATATCTCTTGTCTTTCTTGGTGTTGCAATTTGGGTGGCCAGCAGTGTATACATATATATATAAAATATATATACACACCACACACACAAATCCAAACTAGTCCCAACATAAATTTAATTGGAAAAGTCTTCTGAAACAATAACAATGTAAGATAAATAAATATTAGATCTTTCGATGAAATGAATATTTAATAATTATTCAGGATGATTTGGTTTAAGAATTTTGATTTAGGTCGATGGGATTTTCCAGTAACAGCGATTATGATGTAAGGGTCTTTAATTACGCAAGCAGCCACCTAATAATTCTAAACTTCGTTGACAAATTAATTGCCTGTAGTTTCCAAATTTACGTCTTTCTGAGCAAAATTAATTCATTATAAGGTCTGATTTAGTTAATTAAAATCATGTTTTGTTATTGGGAGATTACCTAATATAATGCTTATCAGTAGTTACGAATTCATTTTCATTATTTGGTACATGGGCAAACCTCATTCTTTAACATTTCACACGTTTTCTCTTTAAGAATTTTTTTATTAACTAAATCGTGAATCTCTGAATTTCCTAAACCTTTTTCTTTAACATATTTTTAAAATTCTTTAAGTTTTCATTATATTTTACTTGTTGTTGTCGTGTCCAGGAATACTGCAGAAGTCTTAAACTGAAACAAAAGCATGGATAACAGTACCCGCCAAATCAGGTGCCAGAGAATTGTGAAAGAGTTGTCTTGGCGACAAAACGAGTTGGAACAGGGCAGCCACAATGGCTGGACAATCAACGATATATTGTGGAAAAACCTGAGTTCCTTGACAATTTCTGCAGTTGATAATGGATCTTGCGTCGTCAAGGTAGATTTTCATACCCTTAAAGGGATTAATTATTAGTCTAGCTATTGTAGAAGCAATTGTTCTGAAATAGTTTAAGGGGACTCTTAAGTCGAGGAAGAAAGGCATATTTTCATACTTTTTGATTATTTGTAACTATTTCAATTTACTCCCAATTTTTCCAAATTTTATGTATATGATAAATTGATATATTTATTTTAATAAACAAATATTTAAATCTCAAAATAATTAAAAATTTTCTTTTAAATGCTTTAGATATACCTTGTTTTTTAAGTATTTTTATTGTATACTGGCTCGCGCGCAGAACTATGAAATTAATTTTACACTTAAATGTATAATTCCTGCTTTATATTTAAAATAAATAATTCAAAATACAATTGAACTAAAACAATCAATGTTAAATTTTTTTTTCAATTTTTTTTAAAACTTTTCAAAATATACTTAAAATTTTCTTAAATTTTTGCATTATTTTACCCCTGAAAAAATAACAAAATATTTTCAGAGATTGCAATAATTCTAGTTCAGACGCAATAAAATAACATGATTATTCTGTAATAAAAATTTCATGGAATTATGTTTCATAGTTTTTGAGATACCAGTTGCGGAATGATGC
>CAJRAI020000345.1:0-5000 GCA_907164885.2 Dolomedes plantarius
TGTGCAGCATTATTGGACCGCTTGAAGGACGAAATCGAGATAAAATGGCGAAGAAAAAGTGCCGTTTCACCAAGACAATGCACCGGCTCACACATCAGTGAAAGCGATGGTAAAATTGAATGAATTAAAACACGAATCGTTCCACCATCCCCCGTATTCTCCAGATCTGGCCCCCAGCGACTATTATTTGCTTCCTAAATTGAAGAGACGGCTCCAGGGGAAAAGATTTTTCATCGAATGAGGATGTCAAAGGAGAAACTGATGCTGTACCGTAGTCAATAGCCTTTCGCTTCAATTACTTTACTACGATACGTTAAACATACTACAACTAAAACAGTTAAAGCAAGTATGTACAGCGAGTTAGAATTTATATAGTTAGATAGTCAGGACGGCTTCGGGTTCAGCGCCACCGCTGGCCTACAGAAGGTCTCTCGGACCAGGAGGGCGTCTCTCTCGCACTCAAAAACAGATCTCCTCTCGTGGACTATTGGGGTCTTCTTTTATACTATCGGCGAATTCAAAGGGCTTTCTCCGGCGTTTGAAGTGCTGGTAAGTGTTCGACGTTTATGGGATTCTAAATGTCACCATAGTGTCAAAATTCTGGAGAGCCCTCGAACCACTCTGGGATTTATGCGTTCTATAACGTCAGAACCGCACATTACGAGAACTTTATGGCCTCTTATCCAAGAGTTTATGAGACCGCCCAGATCATTAGTTCGTCGATAGATGACATGTTGAGGGGTAGGAACGGGGATTCGTATACTTATAGAAATACTAATTCGTGTAGTACTTGAGACAATGTCCCAATGCATATTTTGAAGCCCTTGACAAATCGTACCATTTGAAATGCATTCAAATGTTATAGGGCCGTCTAAATGAGTGTATTGCTCTTGAAGGAGACTTTGTTGAAGAATAAAATCGATTTTTGACAAAAAAAATTTTTTTTTTTTTCATTGCTAGTCCCGGGGCTTTTATCAGTCTCCTAGTTTAAATAATATTCACTTCCAAATATTCCAGTACTTATGACTTCTTGCGAGGTTTTCTCCTTTTCAGATGTACCGATTTAAACTTTATGACACGCATCATTAGAGAATATTTGAAAAGAAATTCGAAGAAGCATGTGATCGAATAAAAAAATATGGAAGAACTTTGCTTTTATTAAAAGTTATACAGTGAAAAAATGCTCATTATATAAAGATGCTATTAAACTACTTATTACGGTTATAACAGCTATCTCTCAGTCGCATTTGAATGAACTTTAAATCTCCCTATCTACCTCCGACTGTCTAAAGATGAGTTTTCAATTTTCGAAGTTATACGCATTACGCATTGAAGGAGCAATCATTATGTGCCCAATAAAAGACTTCCAATCTCCGTCCATATATATTTCTGACGGCAATCGAAATTCCATTATTGCCTCAAGTTCCGCAGTTATTTTCTTTTACCGTTGAAGCCGCTTTGCATTCAGTTATTAGAGTCTTCACTTTTGTGTAAACGAGGAGCAATTACAAATAAGTACGCACGCTTCCATCACCACGCTAATGACAGGCCCTTCCGATTTTTGGAGAAACTGAACACATACTTAAGGAGTAAGTACAAGGAGCCATTTAGTTAACCGGCATTGTAGTTGCATAATGCGAAACTGTTATGATTATGAAGTGACTTAAAGGCACCAAAATGGACCTTTAATTTTTATATCGCGTTATCAAGCTTTGTGAGGGAACTAGTGCAATAATGACGGCGACATAATTTTTTCCGATGTGTTAGTGTACGTTCTACGGAAGGCGTGCTTGCGGCTATTTAGAAGGTTATAAATTAAACATGGAGTGATTTCTGTAGAAAGTTGTTTATTCTCCTAGAAATCAGTTCTCTTAAGGTGACTTAAGTATATACTTTGGTTTATATTTATATATATATATATATATATATATATATATATATATATATATATATATATATATATATATATATATATATATATATATATATATATATATATATATATATATATATATATATATATATATATATATATATATATATATATATATATATATATATATATATATATATATATATATATATATATATATATGCCTACGTTCGGAATCAATTTTATAAAAAAATAATTTTTTAAAGGATTTTTTGGTCTTTTGTGGTAAAATAGCACTTAAAAGTTAAAAAAAGAACAAAAAATTACCTATAAAGAGCATACTTTTTTGTAAATTCGTCAATTTGAAGTCATTTTTAATGAAATTTAGCTAAAACGCCTATCATTCTGCACAAAATCCTAATGCTATTATTTTAATTTCCTTCTCACACATGATACATATGGCAGTTATCTTCAAAATGACCTACAATCTAAGAGAAATTTTAAAATGCAAAAATAATACAAGAAATTTTATGTTCCAATATGAAAATTTTCCCCGATTCATCATTCCATTCCTTATAAAAAGACCCAAAATAAAAACTATTTATTATGCATCAATTATTGTGCCTCATTTCGTTAACAATAATTGATAGCGAAAAGCTATCAATTAATCAGCATCTAAAACAATTCCTGAAAATTTTATCAAATTATATACATTACTTTGTGAGATATCTTGATAACCGTAGAGATTTGTGCTAAAAAACATAATTCTGAGAAAAACACATTTAAAGTTGTTTGCCACTTCAATTTTGTAGATGTTTTTTTTTTTAAATATCTATAACTCTGCTTCTATTTGATGTAGAATGAAAATCAAAACTGTTTTGAAAAGAGAAAAGATTGAATTACACGATTCTTGCAAAAAACGAAATTGACCAAAATAGTCAAAAAATGACATTTTCAACGTAGGCAGTCACCTTAATTTCCCCGAAGTTCCATAAAGTAATTCGTGACTCCAAACATAATACCTTTCTATTTACTGCAATGCGCGTACGCATATAGTTGGAAATAGAAAACTTTAAAACTAATGTAATATCACGTTTTTTGCCTGCCCATTTTTTTTAATCAATCAGAGCATTTTTTACCATGTTTTTATTAACTCGCTTTCTTGTTTGTTTGCTTTTATGTCCAGTACAAATCTTGCAACCGATTTTTAACTAACTTCCCGACTCGCTAGACATTAGAAACTTTTAGAATAGCTCAGGACACGATGACAATGCATTCTTTTAATACTTTTAGCCTTCTATAAGCGGAAATTGTATTCATTTTCAGTTCATTTTGTTTTGTAGACTGGTGCAGCCCTCTATCGGCCTGGACGGGAAAAAAAGTTAAACGCAAGTTAACTTCCAATTAACTTCATTTTCTTTCAAGTTGATGGGATAATTCATCTAAAAAATTTTAAAAAAGTATTTATTAACCTTTTCCTTACGGGTTGGGATAGCGTGTATCCCAAGAATACGAGCCTAAGAGTGAATATATATATATATATATATATATATATATATATATATGTGTGTGTATATATATATTTTTTTATAATGGCATCTGTCGACTGGAACGGGAGCGAAAAGCTAAACGCCAGTTAACTTCCGATTCCCGAGCTAAACGATTGATTGCACATTTGATCATTTTCTTTCAAGTTGATGGGATAATTCATCAAAACAATTTTTAAAAAAGTATTTATTGATATAATAGAATTGTCAAGTTTATAGGGTTCAACAGAAAATTTAAAAACATGGTGTATAAAATGTTATTTTTAACATCTAATTATTTATAATTAAAGGCCAAAAATGCAGATACGATCGCCTTATTTCAAAACTGTCCGGTTTATTGGATCTCACGACGACTCGCGAATGGATTCCTATTATGTCCAAAAACATAAAAAAACAACGAGATCGTCCATCTATGCGGAATTCCGTGTCATAGCTGCACATTGGATCGACTATATCAACTCCTGCTTTTGTCGAATTGGTTTATATATATATATATATATATATATATATATATATATATATATATATATATATATATATATATATACAGAGGCTGTTCACACATTTTTTAGAAGATGTATATTGTATTCTCAAAACTAAATTACATAAAATTCTTGTGTTTTAAATGTTCCATTTGACATCCCTAATTCTGAACTATCTTTCGACACCGCAATTTCCAGGATAATAATGCCTTTTGAAGTGTCAGAAGAGGTATTCTATCCCATTCCTCCTGAGCAGCTTTCCAGAGCAGCTTCCTGTAAGGGTTTTGGGACGACGTTTGGATAATGCAGATTTTAAAAATCCGAAAGCACAAAAATCCATAGTCACAAAAATCCATAGTCGAACCGTGCATACATCGGGAGATTTAGTAGGGATATCAGTGAAGGGTATGGCCTTGATACCGGTTTTTTGTTCCATTTCTTTTAGGAAATTTACAGTGGATTTTGATGTGTGATTGCTAGCTTTGTCCTGATGGAGTCTCACAGATTGATGGCACTGTGGGTAAAGCGATGGTATTTCATTCGGAAAAATTGGCGATAAAATATGTTCCTGATAGTATTTGGAGTTAATCTTGACATTTTTTTCCACTCTCTTTAGTTTTCACTTGCCATTATAAGAAAAACCAACAACAATCCATGAATCCCTTAGAAAAACTTTCTTTCGATTCTTTGAACCATGTACTTAAATTTTTTCTCCCCTTTTATGATAATAAATAGCTCTTTTTTTTGTAGAAATCATTTAAATACACCCATGATTCATCTATTGTGACAATTGTTTTCCATTTTTCTTTGGATAAGTGTTTCTCATATAGAATTCTGCAGCGTGTCCTGCGTTCAGCGATATGAATTTGGAAGAAGACGATGCACATTGCGTTTTTTCGCTTTCTTAAGATTTAAATCAACGTTTATCATTTTGTTTACTGTGGACACCGAGCATTTTAATGATTTTGCAACTGTCCTTTGACTAGGGGTTTCTTTTAACATTAAACAACGTACCTTTGCAATAGTCGAAGATGTCCGTTTTTTCCGTGGATACTTCTTTGGAATTTTTGTCCCACTTGTGGCTCCAATTTGACGTTT
>CAJRAI020000345.1:10000-17500 GCA_907164885.2 Dolomedes plantarius
TAAGTATTTAGTTCAATTTATTATTAAGTATTATTGTTCGTGCAATCGAACCTCTACTTTTAGGGACTAAACCAACCTTTTTCCTACATCGATCCCTTTTAAAAGAATGATTTTCTTCATCGACCCCCCCCCTCATATTTTTCTCTATAATGTACAGCATACAGCATAATTATAATACTAATTAATAATACAGGGTGCGTTTATAAAGTAACCGGACAATTTTTCTATAAATAAGAAAAACATTACTCACCATCAAATAAATTTATCTCCTTCAGTATAATCGCTGAAGGAGTCTATAAAATTTTTCAAACGTTTCCTCAAGTTTTCAAGCAATGTTTATAGGCGTTGGAACTAACCGTTCGCAAAATACGCGTAACATTTGATTTAATATCCGGGACATTTTCAAATCTCTGTCCATGCGCGAGCAATATTTTCATATGCTTTTTTTCTTATTATCTTTATATTAGCTTTATTTTCATATGCTTTTAAACAACTATCGTTATTATTCATATTATGTTGGTTTTTTATTAATTAAAAATTAAGGGTAATTAATTTCGATTCCGGAAGTTCTTATTATCTTTATTTTCATATGCTTTTTCATTTACGAATTATTCAAATGTTGGTTAAAAAACTTTTATGTAATTTATACATTTGTGTGAGTTTAATTATTGTAATTAATAAATTTATATTTCTGGAGAGGATGAATCAGTTTTTAGTGGTACTGTGATGAAAGGCTGAATCTACCAAAATTCTGAGGAGTTTATTATGGAGAGAAAAGGAATTTAATATGTAGAGGATGTTTATAGGAGTTTAATGTGGAGAGGAGTTGAATGGTTTGCAGCCCTCAATCAAACACTTCATATTTTAAGAGGCAACGCTAGAGTCATATCATAGTTCTATTCGAAATTTCTGCTAAACCTGTAATTTCAGCTTCTTTTTTTGTCAAAATGATAAAAGGCTAAATCTAGCTGAATTCTGAGGAGTTTATTATAATTTTATATATTTTTTTATTGTGCTTTCATTTTATTCATGTGTATAAGTTTCCACATGTTTTTTCTATGTTATTTATACCATGTTTAGTTTTAAATTAATTTTCGTTAACAAACATTAGACAATTTAACATTTTTACTTTTCAGATTTTAGTGCTACAATGATGAAAGGCTGAAATTCCTAAATTCTGAGATGTGTATAACATTTCACATATATTTTTTCTATGTTATTTATACTGTGTTAATTTTTAAATTGATTTTGGTTAACAAACATTCTTATAATCCCGGGCAATGCCGGGTACTTCAGCTAGTATATATATATATATATATATATATATATATATATATATATATTTATTTATTTATTTTTTTTGGCATTAATTGCATACATTGACCGTTGTATTTAATTTGAATGTACTCCGTAGCGAAGTGCGGGATTTCAGCTAGTATATATATACATACATACATATATATATATATATATATATATATATATATATATATATATATATATATATATATATATATATATATATATATATATATATATATATATATTGATTGTTATATATATATACAGATAACCCTGTATATATATATATATATATGTATACAGGGTTATCAGAAAAGAATCTTTTGATTGCAAAATTTAATATTTTCCATAATTACAAACATAAAATTATAATTTATGTCATTGTAAAGGAAAAATATTAATTTTTTCTTTCAAAGGCGTTCGATATGACTTCCCTTAGTGACCCGTATAATATCATTGCGGTACGTCATTCCTTGCCAAACACGTTGTATTGTTTCACTATGAACTGTCTGTAAAGCGTTGTTTGAGTTCGGGCAGACTTGTAGGCTAAGGTGTAGGCTTGTAGGTAAGGAACACAAGATCTTTGACATATGAGGCGGTGAAAGGCAAAGTGGTGTAAGTCAGTAAGTCAAGTGGTGTTAGTCAAAAGCGTTTTACCGCAAAAACTACAAAAAATTTAACTAAAAATTAAATTTTTATTTATTTTTCTATTAAAATTTTTCCTTTACGGTGACATAGTAATTATGATTTTCTATTTGTAATTATGGAAAATATAAAATTTTGTAATCGGATGATTCTCTACTGATAACCCTGTATATATACAGACGATCGTTCGCACTTCATGGGAATGATTTTGATAGTTAAGTTTTATGTATAAATGCCGTATTTTTTGCGGCGATTTGCTTCTGTCTGATAGCCATGGTTCTTGACAATACCTCTAGCTCGAATTTTCCACGAAAGTTAACTTTGTCTTAGCAGTGTCATGTCACTTTTACCCCATTCCTGTTGGACCGTTTTCCGAAGTCCGTTCTGTGTTCTTGGATGCCGTTTTCCTAAGGCTCGTTTTAATAAACCGAAAGCGCAAAAGTCTACAGGAGAAGCGTCAGGTGATTTTACAGGTATATCATTAAATTGGAAAAACACTCAATTTCTGTCTTTGATTCCTTGTTTGCTAAATAAGCGGCAGTTGATTTAGACGTGTGACTAGAGGATTTGTCCATATAAAGCTCAAGCTTATCAATGTCCTTTCCGCATAAGGCTGGAATTTTTCTTCAAAAATGGGTTCTAAAATATTCCCTCTGATAGCAGAGTGAATTAACTTTGGCTTTACTTGAGACTTTTTTTATATTTAATCTGCCGTTGTAACAAAATCCTGCAACTATCATGAATCCCTTTTTTTTTCTGTACACTGCCGGAACCATTTCGTACGGTCATTCCTGTGAGTTGTGCAATAGAAAATTGATCTTTTTTTATTACAGTCACTTAAATACACCCATGTTTCAGCGAGTGTTACCACAGATATCCATTTTTCAGCAGCTTGGTGTTTTTAATATAATTTTCTACAATTTGTTTTTTCTTTCAGCAATATGCTTTGGAAAAGAGCAGATGAACTTTAGGTTTAAACATCTTTTTCAACATCAAATCTTTATGAATGCTTTTAATTACAGAGCCAGAAGACATTCCTAGTTTCGATGCAATGGATCTTTGAGTCGGAGGATTTTCTTTCAGGATCAGAGACTTCACTTTCTTGATATTTACCTGCGTTCGAACAGTCTTAGGGTGAGATTTTGTGATCAAGTTTTCATTTTTACTTTCAGTTAAACTTTTTTTCTTTCAAATTTAATATATTATAAATACCTTTATTTGAAATGCCATAACCGCGATTTTTACACCGCTTTATAATTTGTTGATGCGAATATTTATCCTCGGAAAGCGCAGTTGCGTCACCTTCGAGCCATCTATCCATTTTAGGAGCCATTTTCAAAATAACTCTTTTATTTTACATTCCAATCAAAACAAAACAATAGCAGACCATTATTCTTTAGTTGCCAAATTTTTATCTCAAAATTCAAACGACAAAAATAAATTACAAAATCGTTTCCATAAAGTGCGAACGACTCTCTGTATACGCGCATTTATGTTAGTGGTTGATTTCGATTCCGCAGATAATCACGTTTAGACGAACCATTTTAAGTGGAAAATTTCGGGGAGGTTTGTGGAACATCTCTCCCCTTTTATGAGCATTCATTCCAAAATTTATTTGTGCAAGTTCAGAAGAACAGCCCGGTTCCTAATAAGTTGGTTTAATAAATATTACCCCACAAGAACATGCTGCGTAACTCACGCGCTGTTTTTGTTGTTGAATGAAATATTACCTTTCACGGTAAATTCATTATTTTGAAAATGTTTCCGGAAAAGATTCTGGATGTTCTGGAAAATAAATCGCCGAGGTCCGTCAGGTAATTATTAATCTTTATGTGTTTTGCTATTTCGTGTTGCTTCGGTAAATTCTTAACATAATTGTTGTGCCGCAGGAAAACGAAACTGGTTTTACTTTTCGGAAGAGATTGGTTATCGATTGGGACGGAGATTAATACGAACTTTGTTCTAGAAGTCCGTGTAATTAGTTAAAATTTCACTCGGAATAAATTCGTAGGTTCAAAAGATAAAACTGCATGAAAGAACGACCCATTTCTGAAGACTCCAAACAAGTTCTTAGTCAAACATCCGATTTTGAACTACGCAAAAGATTATTTCAATTAATTTTATATCGCAACTTCAGTTATTTTATACTGTAGGAATCAGTTAACTTTGCTTTAACCACTTATTAATCTGAAGATTTCAATCGAAGTGGTTGAATTGACATAAAACCACTTTAAATTATTCGTTACTTGTTACAATTCGTTACTTGTAAACAATTCGTTACTTGTAGGTTTCAATTGAAGCGGTTGAATTAACATAAAACCACTTTAAATTATTCGTTACTTGTTACAATTCGTTACTTGTAAACAATTCGTTACTTGTAGGTTTCAATTGAAGCGGTTGAATTAACATAAAACCACTTTAAATTATTCGTTACTTGTTACAATTCGTTACTTGTAGCTTTCAATTGAAGCGGTTGAATTAACATAAAACTACTTTAAATTATTCGTTACTTGTTACAATTCGTTACTTGTAAACAATTCGTTACTTGTAGATTTCAATTGAAGCGGTTGAATTAACATAAAACCACTTTAAATTATTCGTTACTTGTTACAATTCGTTACTTGTAAACAATTCGTTACTTGTAGCTTTCAATTGAAGCGGTTGAATTAACATAAAACTACTTTAAATTATTCGTTACTTGTTACAATTCGTTACTTGTAAACAATTCGTTACTTGTAGATTTCAATTGAAGCGGTTGAATTAACATAAAACCACTTTAAATTATTCGTTACTTGTAGATTTCAATTGAAGCGGTTGAGTTAACATAAAATTACTTTAAATTATTCGTTACTTGTTACAATTCGTTACTTGTAAACAATTCGTTACTTGTAGATTTCAATTGAAGCGGTTGAATAAACATAAAACCACTTTAAATTGTTCGTTATTTGTAACAATTCGTTACTTGTAAGTTGCTCGGCCATTCTTCAGTTGAGGATTTTTTTTGTTTTTGTTTATAGAGATAATGCGCTCCGGCACACGGCGAGAGTTTCTACTGCTTGTCTTCGTGCTTGCCCAACGCTACCTTGGCCAACAAGGTCGCCGGATCTCTCCCCCAATGAAGACGTTTGAGGCATTATGGGCAGGGTCCTCTATCCGTCTCGGGATTTTGGCGATCTAGCGTGCCAATTGGACAGAATTTGGCACGATACCCCGCAGGAGGACATCCGCCACCTCTATCAATCAATGCCAAGTCGAATAACTGCATGCATAAGGTTCAGAGGTGGACCAACGCGTTATTGACTGTTGTGAAGCTCTTTCTCTTGAATAAATCATCCAATTTTTCTCAAATTGTAATCATTTGTTTTTCTGTACATCTACCGACTTTCGTCCCATTCGGATAATTCCTTCTTGGTTCGTCTTTTTTTTTTTTTTTTTGTCTTAGAGGGTATTTTTTGTCTTATAAATCTTACCTAGAATGAAAGCTGTAACGCCGGCCATTGATGACCCACTCGGACTGAATACACGATGTAGGGAAATTAATTCAACACTCGTCGTAGATATGTCACCAAAATAAGACTAAAGGATAATCACTATGATGGAAGAAAATCATACTGTAGCGTTCTGGAAATAGAGGTTATTTTTCCCGAAACCCCACAAGCTCTTGGAAAATACAGCTGCGTGTTTTCAAGGAATGTGTTGTTCGGTTCCACCAGTTTCGGAACCCGTGGGGGAATTAAAGACCGTTTCCCTCACAAGACAAACCACTAAAGCTGTCAACTTAACGTTTCGAAATGTAATAAAGTTCGGCGTCTCAAGAAGAACTGTCAGCCGATAATCTGGCGGCTCCTCCACCCCTTCTGAAAAATCCAGACATTGGGAGAGACGCTTCATAGATTCCGCATAGTGTAGACGTGTTTTTCCTAGGCTCCTGTGTTTTTGGGCTGAGAATGGGCCCTGGAGCGTGTATTTGTGAATCTGCACGTAAAATTGAGTGAATTGTGTCGAAAATGTTTAATGTTTAATTATTTTGTAAATAAATCTTGTTATGTTTTGTTTTAAAAATTTGGCTTTCGTTTTAATTAGAACTCTGTCTTTCTTTGGTATGGATCAATAGTAGTAAAAATTTAAAAATGCCTCAGAGAGTAACCAGCCTTGTCGTGATGACACAGTACATATTTTTGCAATTTCAGTTCTATTTGATGCCTCCCACGTCATATAGCGGTTACATTCTCGGGCTTCCACTGTGTGGGTTCGGGTTCGAATCCCGGATAAAGCCCGTGTTGCACCTCAATAGGGAGCAGTGTTGTCTCACTTATTGGGTGCTTCCTTCATAAACTAGTCAATGCGTTCGCTACGTAAGTGGGTCAATGTCATCGGGACGAAATACCTGCTACTTTCGAAAAAAAAGGCGTGTTTTAAATTAAGAAAGATACCTAGGTTAATGAACGAAATCTACTTTTCTACGAGTGAAAAAGACTGAGATATCGGCTCTCTACTTAACCCGGCGTATTCTCATTAATTCGCGAGGGAACCTAACGGCCAGGACTCAGGCCTAGTTCGGCATGCTGTCCGAATAGACTGGGCGGGGAAAAGTCGAGTTACCCAGTTAAGACCTTTAAAGCACGCGCACTTTTTATGAAAGTGTGACTCAAGTTTTGCTTTTGTCTGTCTGATGATAAGCCTCGAAGTTTGTTTAGGGAACAACATGTGGTTGGAAAAATAACGGCGCAAGGTATAGGAGATTAACGGGTCCGTTAATCACTCGAACTGATGCCAGCGTTAAAAATAATCATGCCTCTGAGGCAACGCGAATATGTAATACAAATGAATTCTTATTTCGGATACAGAGGAATTTCCCCAAAATTAATTTTCAGCCTGAACATGCAAATTCCTGGATGTTAACGGGGCACATTTTGTGTGTGTGTGTGTATGTATATATATATATATATATATATATATATATATATATATATATGAGGAAATAAATGGGAAAGGAATGATTAAATTAAATTTAAAGGGGTTTAGGAATTAATTTATTTTCGTGACGTAATTCGCCACTATTCTTATATCTTAGTTCGGAACGCATCGAGAGAAAAAGGGGAATCCCCGGGTTTTTCGTTCGATTTGATTGACAGTTTGTGGCTCCGCCTCTGCCTCATCTTCGGTGTATGCGTCACGAAGCTCTTGTGGGCATGCGCGATGGCTTTAGATGGTAAAAGACAATAGCATTTTCGTCAGACGGCGGGAGATTCTTGATCAATACGGTCACGCGTCAAGCGGGAACGTGATGAATTCTTGGATTTAAATTATCAGATTGAATCAGGTAGGCTAATATTTGGAAATAAACGATGTAAATGTAATTAACTGTAGTTCTTTGCCACCGGCCTTTAACTCATTGACTGCCATAACGTTGATAATTAGGTATGAATAGATTAAGAAGGTGTAAAGTTGGATGTAAGACGACGTAATTGGAAGGGTGTAAGTAACGAACGCGTCATATATATATATATATATATATATGTGTGTGTGTGTGTCTGTGTGTGTGTGTGCATG